>APFE030902242.1:0-20856 GCA_000404065.3 Pinus taeda | reverse complement strand
CCTCAAAAATTCCAGGTTCCTCTCCTAGAGGCTTTTTTAATTCCCATATAGTGAAAGAGGAAAGTTCACAATCACCAGAGAAGAATACAAGTTGACTTCTTGAAGGGGTGGGGGTTTTTGGTAAGAATTTCCCCTTATTTTCCCTACTCCTACGAGGCATGAAAGAACTAGCTATGTTTTTTGAATTCTCTTTCTCCTTTTTTTTTCCGTGGAGCTTTCAAACCAATAAGACTAATGCAAAGCAAAAAACAAGTAACTCACAAGTAGAAACAACACCTACTTGAACACCTCCCCGACAACAGCGCAAAAAAATGATGAGCTATCGTATTGCACCAAGGATGTTGCAACTCCCAATGCTTATTAACCTAAATTATCAACTTGGGGTTCATGCAAACTTAGAGGTGATAGTGCTATATGCACAACACGGTAGCTTCTAGTTATGTCATCCTCAGTCATTAGATTAGATCAAGGTATTCAAATACCACTCCTTCGACTAACTACAAATATAATTTCTTATGAAAGCATATTGTGATTGCAAGGAGATGAACTTGATTCTAACGACAGGAATGAAAATGCCATTAATTAAACGTAAATGCTAATTTAAATGTCATGAAAGGGAAAGGCTAGTCTAGTTGCAAAAGTAAACCCCGCCACTCTATATGCACACCGTTGTAGCGGCTACAACCACCCTCCAAAATTTTTCCTTAGATACATTTTGGAGCCTCCTTACCAACCATCCTCAACAGCATGTCTTGCACTATCAAGTGCATGAGATTTAGTGGTTTTCTAGCAGCTTCCCAGCCTCTGCATGATATCTTGTTACACTCTCGTCAGAGGCTGCTTCTGTAGAGTTGGTCTAGTTGCTGGCTGAGCAACTCCCTCAAGAAATTGCGCAATACTAGAGGGGAACCAGTCTCCCCTCCAGAAATTGCGCAAATCTGACTTGCAGCCTACTGGGCTCAGAAACTGCGCAATTTCTATATGCAATACCTATATGTCATGTTGTTATCATTGTAAACTGCCCCTCAACTTCTTCTTTCAATATTATATTGGTTAAATGCGATGTACCATCGTCAACCCTTAGTCCTTGTTTTGATAGAATTCACTGATCAACCATTTAAGTGGGTTACTCATACAATTTTTTAAATAGTGTGGTGTGCATCACATGATAATGATACATGGTCATGTAACATTGGTTCACAAGAGTGCTACGGCATGGCCCACATCTGGTTAATTATTTAGATGGTCAAGATCACAAAGGGTGATCCAACGATATAGAAATTTGGATAGATAACCTATCTTTATTTCCATTCCATTTCTTCATTTTGTATTTTTTGGCCACTTGACACGCTTCTCTGCAACTAAGATAGTTGCGTTGAGTTATGACCATAGACTTTCCCACTCAATTATTGGTGTGGCCATTTCATTCCCCATAAGAGATCTTAATATTCTCAAGAGAACAACTTGAATGCATTTTTGAGCTACTTAAGATGTAAACTTTGACCTTGGGAATTCGATTTTTTCCTCTCACTAGATTTATGTCATAACATGTGGGTGTCGTACATTAATTTTCTAAAAATATATACTCTTAAACACAAACACACACACACACAAATTTCATTTAATATGTTGATCTTTTTTGAATTTTTAAGGTAAATGAAGTTTTAGAATTTTAAAGCAAATTAATAACTAATAAAAATTTATTAAATATTTTTTAAATAATGAAATAATATCAAGTTCATTTTAAATAGTTAAAATAATTGTCAAGTGGGTGTAGATTAGGGAGGAGGTGATATTATCCTCCCCACTGAGGATTCCAACCCCATCTATACTGACATGCTCACTCCTTGGGAATCACATCTACATAAATAATTTGTCTATCTTATTAGAAACTAAATTAACATTGAAACTCAAAGAGAAATATAGTGATTATAACGTTCAAGATATCCCAAGTGCTAGAGCACATAGTTATCTTAAAGAGAGGGAATGAATTATTGGGATGAGAGTGGATAGACCTTCTTAGTTCATATTTTATTAGGGATTATAATTCAATTGCATTTACTTGGATATTGTAGGATGCATAAAATAGTATTTCTCAAGGGAGAGTATACCTAGTAGGCTATGTGCCATCCATGTTGTTGGATTCTTAAGCTCATTTATTTTACAATTCTAATTGATAGCAAATCGTGTGAAAAGTTTAACATTATAATTTTTTCTAAACATTTCTAAAGCATTGAAATTAGAACTCTACTGAAATCTTGATTAATAATAAGGTAAATATTTTTTCCAATTTAAGAATTTTAATATTTCCTAGGAGAAGAAAACCTTACACACACACACACACACACATATTTTCCAAACTACGATTTTTAATATTTCCTCGGAGAAGAAAACCTCTCTCTCACACACAAACACATTACAGTTGTAAAAAAAATTGTTTTTTAATATTTAATAAATTTCCACATTTTTTATAATTTTATTCAAATACACAATCAATACACTAACCTTATAATTTATTAGTAAATACAAAATCATTATAAATTTAGTTACAAACATAATATATAAATTATTCATTTAATTTAAATTTGAGTACTCGTGACTTTTATGGGATTCCCCAAAAATATGCTCAAAACTCCCAAAAATCTCACTTAAAGACTACTCCATTAAAATTACATCTCATTATACACATTTTAAATAAGCATGTGTAAGAGAAATATTATAAAGAATTAGAACCCTTATTGTATACCATCCTCATTTAAAGTTTGTTATATGAATATTGATGTTAGCATTTATGTTCATGGACATGAATAGTATGCATACAAGACTTCATTTTGAGTTGCTTATATTTGGTGAACCGGGTTGTTTGTAAAGATTAGAAAATTAACAATCTCTTAATAAGATTTTTAATGGTGTTTTAACTAGCATTAATGGATTTAATGATATTTAATTTAAAGATTCAATTTACTTGTTTTGGTGTTTTTTTTTGTTGTTGATACTATTCTTTGTGATATTATAACTTTTCGTTATTTAATATTTATTTTCAAACTCAAATATAAATAATAAATAATGATCACATTTTTAACTTGTTCAAAACAAAAAACAAAAAAAAATAGATGAAGCTATTTAATTTATGTACCAAAATTTTCCAATTTATATTGGAATATTTAAATAAGAAATATATCCATATTTTAGCTATTTTAAGTTTTGAAGATTCAACAGGGATAATTTTCTGCCAATTTTAGTTGTAATAGGGAAGATATTTGTTAAAAGTTTGAAGTTTGAGTTGCATAACTTGCACAATTTAGGTGATAGAGGAGTTTTCAACCCATTTGTCTAGTCAAAAGCACATTTTAAACAACTAAACATCACAACCTCACTCACAATTGTGTGCAATAATTAAACAAAACCACAATTTAACATATAACATATTCACAATTTACTTCATGTATCTTGAGGTGGGTGATATTTAATGTTTTTGAAAATGGGATTTTGGCAATAATGTTTTGATTTGTATTAATGAATTTAATGATATTACTCAATTTTACTTGTTTTATATAGTTGGTAATTTTTTTGTTGTTGATGCAATTCTTTATGATATTATAATTTTTTTGTTATTCAATATGTAGTTTTAAACTCATAAATATATCACATTTCTGTCCTATCATGTTAAAAGAAGAACATGGAATAATTAGATGGCATTGTTTAGATTACATGACACAATTCCCTAGTTTTTGGTGGAATATTTAAACAAGAAATATAGTAGTAGTCTCGTTGTTTTAAGTTTTGGAGATTTCATAGGCATATTTTTTTGTCAAATTTTCCATTATTAAGGCATATATTTGTTAAAATTTAGAAGTTTGAGTTGTATAATCTAGAGGTAGGTGCCTGAGGAGTATCCAAGGGGTTGAATCCGTTTTTTAGAAAAAAAACACACTTTAAACAACTAATATCATAATTCCCCCCACAAAGTTTGTTGTAACTTTAACGAGTTGTTTTTAGTGAGATTTTTTGGAATCCTTTCTGGTGGGATTTTCCTGTCTAATTTCTCTAAAACCCTACAGGAATTTATTGAAATCACTTTTCAGGATGGGTGCTGAATCTATATATACAATCAAAAAACGAGTTTAAATAACACAAATCAAAATGCCACCTCAATTTTTTCTCAGCCAAATTCTACAGTGAAAAGTCCAAAAAATTGTAAGAAAACAACTCCTCACCTTAATATATTTTTGCCACCTTAAAATATATATAATAATAATTATAAACGTGAGAAGTTTATTGTGATTGCGAAAATAGAGTTTTGGAAATGCTATTTTGCTTATATTTTCCATTCCAAGTTGGTCTGGTCATGTTTATTGTGGTTTGTGATCCAGCCAGAAATGAAATAAGAGTGAGTTTTGATTGAGGTTGGCCACGTTGAAAGAGCACATACATCCACTATGGTTGGAAGGTGGAGACCGATTAAAACTATGCATTTGAGATCACCTCTCTATAAAAGCTCAGCTCATGAACTCGCCTCTGCAGAGAGTACCAACAGCAATACCGATTTCTGGATATCATATCATGGAGTCCAAGTGCTGCATTTGGATTCAATTTGTGGTGTATATTCTGGTAATCAATATTTGCAAGGCCGATGGCCGTGATATGGTAAGCCCTGGCCCTGGGAGATGGGAAGTGGTGGTTGAAAATGGAGGTGTGTCGGCGATGCATATGGCCGCCACCATTATGGGTACAGTGGTGATGTACGATTACGCAGATTTTGGTGATTCTAATATAAGCCTCGCAAATGGAATTTGCATAGGTAGATCAGCTGGTTATGATTGCTCAGCTCACTCCATAGAATACAACATTGCTAAAAACAAGGTGAGACCGTTGACGCTGAGGACTGATACTTGGTGTTCATCGGGAGCCTTTGCTGCGGACGGTACTTTGGTTAGCACTGGCGGATGGAATGATGGATACAGGAGTGTTCGTAAATTTGTACCTTGTGAAACTTCTACATGTGATTGGGTTGATCCAGCTGGTGAACCTGGATCTGGGCTTTTGGACAGTCGATGGTATGCTTCAAACCAGATCCTTCCTGACGGTAGAAGTATTGTTGTGGGCGACAACTACGCTTTTACCTACGAATTCCTGCCACCAAGGAAGCCTGGTGAGGGAGCTTACGATCTGACGTTTCTAGAAGACACCTATGTGTCCCAAAACCTACAGAGCCTGTACAATCTCTATCCTTTTCTTCATCTCTCATCCGATGGAAATCTCTTCATCTTCACCAACCGTGATTCCATCTTGCTTGATTACCAAAGAAATGTTGTGGTCAGGCATTTTCCAAGAATCCCAGATGGCCCAAGAAATTACCCCACCACCGCCTCATCTGTGATGCTGCCACTGTCCGCATCTGATGCATTTCGGAGGACATAAATTATGATCTGCGGTGGTGCTCCTGTTGAGAGTTACAATTTGTCACTCGCAGGGATTTTCACTGACGCGCTCCAGAGCTGTGGAAGAATGGTTATCACAGATCCCAATGCCGATTGGGCAATGGAGAACATGCCTGCTCCCATAGTTCTGGGAGATATGCTGCTTCTGCCCAGCGGTGAAATTCTGATTATCAATGGAGCAGAGAAGGGATTGTTGGAACTACTACACCTACATGCAGACTCTAAGTTAGAGCATGCAACTACATGCAACTACATGCAACTGCATGCGAACTCTTAGTTAAAGCATGCAACTACATGCAACTACTACACATCTACATGCGGACTCTTAGTTAGAGCATGGGATTGCATGCAAGATTCCTTTTGCGTGACTTACTCCTTGATTTGCTCCTTCTTTAACTCCGCAACTGACTAGTTATCTCCGGAACTTGTTGTAGGTGTTGAGTCTTCTCATTGATCACCACTATAGTTCATCACCTTGGGATCTTCACCCACTATAGTTCATTACCTTGGGATCTTCGCCCAGTAATGCTATATAATGAGCATTGTAACATATTGTCTAATGAATCATTCTTTTCTTCTTTCAATTTTCTTTCAATGTTTTTGCTCTGCAAAGCTGTGTGTTCAACCTTTACTAGCTAGATTCATCTGTGCAGGTTTTCTAACACATTTACATGGTATCAGAGCCCACAGGTTGCTAGATAAAGGCGCACCAGTATTTTATTTTGCAGGTATAACAGCTCGGAGATCGAAGATTGACAGAAAAATGGAGTTTTCCAAAGCATCGATCCTAACACCGTACAACTATCACGAATGGAAGGACCAAATGGCTCGATACCTTCGTCAAAAAGGGTTGTACAGGATTACCATGGCTACAGAAGTGGAACACACTTCAGCCATAGAGAAATCCAAGTATCTCAACCGTATGGATGAGGCCCACGGATCCATATGCATGTGCATCTCTCCAGAGTTGCAGTTTCATCTATCTGCTTGCAATACTCCCAATGAGATTTGAAAAAAGGTTGAAGATCTATACGGGAAACAAGATGAGATGAAAGGACATATGCTCGAAGTGGAGCTGCTATCATTGGATCCACGGAACTATGATAGAATTCAAGACTTCTTCACCAAATATAATGATCTATTGCTGCAACTCAAGGGTTGTGGAATTGACAAATCCAAGGAGGAGAGTCGCCAAATTCTCTCTATTATGTCAAAGCTCGGACCGGAATACTCCGTCTTTGTGTCTACATTTCATTCAGTAAGGCTCGCAACAGGTAAATCCTATACTATGCCTTCTCTCCAAGAATTTATGGAGTCCCTTATTTTTGAGCAAGATAAACTCATTGGCATGGGGAAAATTAAGCCTCCAAAAGCGCATGCACTTGCTGTGCATGATAGCAGCCACAATAAACATCACAGATTTGATTCAAGTCAGAAAAATCAACAGCAAAAAGACAAGGGAAAAGCGCATTCCCATCCAAAGAAGGAAGGGTACACCAAGCCCTTCAATGACTCCTCCGGCTCGAGAAATGAGAAAGGGAAGAAAGGAAACAGATGCACCTACTGTCAAAGAGGATTCCATCCAGAATCTTCTTGCATGAAGAAACAAATTGACCAAATGGCAGAAATCCTTCAGAAGCACAACCTTGGGGATCACATCCCTCAGGGCGCCAAGAAGAAAACTGAGGATCCGCCACATGGGAGAGGTAATAATTTTCATGCTTTAGTTGCAATTAATTCTTCTCCTGATGCATGGATTATAGATTCTGGTGCATCACATCATATGGCTGCTGCAAAGGAAGTCTATTCCTCTTTGGATGCATGCAAAGGACCTCCCATCCTCATGGGAGATGATTCACCTATTGAGGTCACCGGAAAAGGGAGAGTGGAACTTTCACATGGAAGCTTTGAAGATGTGCTTCATGTTCCAAAACTTTCGGTAAACCTGCTTTCAGTTTATCAGATCACACATTCCGGCACCGGAAAGAGAGTGGAATTCACTTCAGATGCAGTAAACATATATGATCTACGTAGCAGTGCCAAAATTGCAACTGGTGAGGTAAACAATGGAGCCAGACTGTATACATTTTCTGAATTTATTGAATCTGACTCCTCCTTATTGATTACACATGTTGATGATAGTAGTAGGCTTTGGCACGAAAGGTTTGGTCACTTAAATTATAGGTATATGCAGCAGCTAAGCAAGAATGAGATGGTGGATGGCTTGCCAAATATCAGTTTCTCCGAAGGAGTTTGTGAAGGATGTGTTCTTGGCAAACATCCCAGAGAAAAGTTTGACACTGGCAAGACTCATAGAGCATCCTCTCCTCTAGATCTAATCCATAGTGATCTCATGGGGCCCTTTCCTCATCCTTCCATCAACAAAGCAAGGTATGTGCTTACATTTATTGATGATTTCTCACGGTATACTTGGGTGTATCTTCTAAGGAACAAATCTGAAGCTTTTGAGCACTTTGAAGATTTCAAAGCACTAGTTGAGACACAGTCAGAGAGAAAGATCAAAGCCCTCCGTACAGACAATGGGGGGGAATATGTTAACACAGCACTTCGGAACCTTTGCCTTCATTCCGGCATACAATTGCAGTACACAGTTCCATACACTCTGCAACAGAACGGAGTTGCTGAGAGAAAGAACTGATCTCTCAAAGAGATGGCTTCTTGCATGTTGCATGTTAAGTCATTGCCTCATAAGCTATGGGCCGAAGCACTTAATTGTTCTAACTACATCCATAACAGATCTCCTCATAGGTCTATCACAGATCAGACCCCCTTTGAGGCTTGGAGCGGCACTAAACCAGAGATCACTCACCTCCATGTTTTCGGCTCTCGAGCATGGGCCCGGATCCCCTCTTAAAAGAGGAAAGCTCTTGATCCACAGAGCATTGAGTGCATCTTTGTTGGATACCCTGATGGTGTGAAGGGATATCGACTCCTCATTCCCTCTACGGACAAGCTCATCATTGAGCGAAGTGTCAAATTTGAGGAAAGTCTTTCGCATGCACCTCAGTCGCCGCATGCAGACATTAATTTTCCAACACTCCCACCTCAGTCCTTCTTTAACTCTGCAACTGACTAGTTATCTCTAGAACTTGTTGTAGGTGTTGAGTCTTCTCATTGTTCACCACTATAGTTCATTACCTTGGGATCTTCACCCAGTAATGCTATATCATGAGCATTGTAACATATTTTCTAAGGAATCATTCTTTTCTTCTTTCGATTTTCTTTTAATGTTTTTGCTCTGCAAAGCTGTGTGTTCAACCTTTACTAGCTAGATTCATCTGTGCAGGTTTTCTAACGCATTTACACTGTGCGAATATCATTTTCCTTCGAGGGAACACATTTCAAAGGGTTTAAAGAGAACTCGTCTGGGGGACATTGTAATACCCCATTTCCACTGAGAGATTTGAGACATCAAATTGATACAAGTGTTACAATTTCACTTTTCTTTGATGTTATCCTTACTTATTATACTAGGTGAAGGTGAGTTTAATTGTAAATATTATTGAGATTGTAGTTTATGTCACCAAAACTAAAGTTTAGTCTCAGGACCTATTATTTATAGCTTGAGAAACCCGTGTGTATTTTCATACCTCCTTGAGTTGTACTTAATCTTTTCACTGTGATGAAGTTTGAACATGACTAGGTCACCAATAAAGATAGAAAGAAGAGTAGGAGATTGCGTCTCGCATATATATATATTTATATAGTATATAAGTATATATATATATATATATATTCATTTGAGCTTGGTCGTTTATGTGAGGAAATCCAATGGCATTTGAAATATATGTGTTACAAAATTTTAATTTCTTTCTAACTTTCTAGTTGATTGAGGTGGAATTTTAACTTTTTGATATGAAGTTAAGAATTTTTCTCCAAATTTGATTGAAATTTAGAGTAAATTTCTCGAAGGTTTTAGAAAAATATACAGCGCAGAGGAGGGGAGAGGAGTAGATTTTGGCTCAGAAATCATTTGTGGCAATGCAGGTCTTCAGTTGCAGCAAGGAAATAGCAACTACACAATGGCTTAAGTAAAACACAGAACTCATGTAGAAAAACAGAGTAAAAGAAAAATGGTTGTGATAAATCTACCTGTGAATGTTTAAGACCACATCTCCACATAGCATAACCTATATTTCAAAACATAGGAAAATACATTAGCATGATAAATTGGAGGCTGGTGCTCCAACTAAAACAAGAAAGATCTTACTGTTATTTACGCTTCACCAAGGTTGCAGAGTAACACACAATAAAAACAATACTTGTTGTTTCCACACGCCCACGAGAATTCGCCCCAAGATTTTCTTTTTACCTCTTAGACTTTCAGCCGTGCCTAGCAAAAACTCAATGTTGCTAATGACTTTTACATCCATATTTATCCAAAACATACATTTTGACTCATTAATTCATGAGAGAGAAAAACATTAACACACAATATGGGCGATTTTACAAAATAAATGGTTTTATGAACTTGCAGGTGTTGTGGAGTGTAGAGAACAGTCACAGAGTAAATATTTGCCCATAGCTATTTAACAAAATTCACTAAGTTCCTTAGTCTCTCTGTTGCATTGTGGAATGGTCAGCGATGTACTTCTGCTCAGACTTTAGTCCTTTTGGCTGCAAACAAAAGAACTACCTGCAAAAATACTTGTGACAAGTATAATCATAACGTGCAAAAATAGACATGACAAGTCGCGCTGGGTGGGATTAATTTTCCAACACTCCCACTTAATAAAAACTTCCCCCATTGACAATTCCCAAACAATCTCTAAGATAAACAAAACTTTCACGTGTCAATGGCTTTATAAAAATATCATCAAATTGTTTGTGTGACATACAGTGCTGCAACACAATTTCACCATTGTTAATAAACTCTCTAATAATATGATATTTAGCATCAATATGCTTGGTCCTCTTATGGAAAATTGAATTCTTTGACAATGCAAGTGTTGAGGTGTTGTTGCAGAAAATAATTGTCATTCCTTCTTGGTCTGCGCGAAGATCCCTAAATATCCTTCTTATCCAAACTGCTTGACACGTTGATGTTGTTGTGGTGACATATTCAGCTTCTGCTATTGACAATGACACTATTGGTTGCTTCTTGGAGGCCCATAAAATGGTTCCAGAACCCAAATGAAAAACATATCCTGAGGTGCTCTTTCTGTCATTGATACTTCCTACTAAATCATTGTTAGTGTAACCAACCAGCTTGAAATCATCTGTTGGGGTGTACAAAATACCATACTATTTTTTCCTATTGACATACCTTAGAATCATTTTCACTACTTGCCAATGTGTTTCCTTGGGTGTCTCCATGAACCTCGACACCAAGCTCACTGCATACATTATATCCGGCCTAGTGGCGGTGAAATAAATCAAACTGCCTATGATACTTTTGTATAATGTCAAATTGACATTACTGCTGCAATCTTCTTTTCTCAACTTCCACCCCATGACAGTTGGAGTTGGTGCATGTTTGTTGTTTTTCATTTTAAACCTCTCCAAAATTTCTACTACGTACTTTGTTTAAGAAATAAAAATACCACTTTTTGTTTTCTTCACTTCTATGCCCAAAAAATACCTTAACAACACCAATTCAATCATTTCAAATTCACTGTTTATGACTTCTTTGAAATCAACAATGAGGAAACCACCACTGCTTATATAATTCAAATCATCTACATATAAGACAACAATAAGAATCTTACCATCACACTCTTTGATGTAAAGAGTAGGCTTGCCATCACATTTGCCGAAATCATTGTCCAAAAAGTAAGCATCTATCCTACTATACCATGCATGCGGTGCTTGCTTCAACCCATAACAAGATTTCTTCAACCTATACAGCTTGTCTTCTTGGCCTTCTACCTCATAACTAGGTGGTTGCGCAACATACACTTCCTTTTTCAGCACTCCATTCAAGAATGCTGATTTTATGTCCATTTGATACACTTTCCATTTATGTTGCACGACAATTTCCATAATTGTGAGCACTGTCTCCATCTTCGCGACTGGCACAAACGTATCCACATAATCTCTTCCATGTTACTGATTATATCCTTTGACAACTAGCCTTGCTTTATGATTTTCAATCTTCCCCTCAATGTTTATCTTGGTCTTATAGAACCAATTCACTCCAATGACTTCTTTTCCTTGCGGAAGATCCACTAGCTCCCATGTGTCATTTTTTCTATTGCTTCTATTTCTTCCTCCATTTACACAACCCATTTTTCTTCTTTAATTTCTTCCTCAAAATGGATTGGGTTGTCTAAATGACAAAACAATGCACATAAGGAATTCAGACCAATGCTACTATCAACATCATCTTGCTCATAAATCTCATTAAATTTTTTGAATTTTGGTCTTCTTGTAAGTGTTGAACATGGGCTTGACATGTCACTTGGTGTTGTGCTTTACGGTGTACTTGGAGAAGCACTTGCTTGACTACGCGACATTGTCCTATTTTTTGTTGACAGTGTTACTTACTGTGTGTTTTGTTGCGCTTGAATAGGAATAGAGGGAGTCATTGTTGAGGAATTTTTTACTTTTGTCAATTCCTCTTTGTTCTCATGTGGTATAAATGCTTTCACATTAACTGTATTCTCTGAACTTCCACCCCATGCTTCCTCTTATATGAACTTCACATATCTTATGATTATGACCTTCCTAATTGATTGATTGTAGAGCTTGTATTCCTTGGATTCATCACTATATCCAACAAATATAAATTTACGCCCCTTGCTATCCAACTTCTTCCTCAACTCATCTGGGACATGTGAATACGCCACACATCCAAACACTCTCATGTGAGTGACACCATGCTTTCTTCCACTCTATGCCTCTTTAGGAATCATATTCTTGACAGTTTTCGTTGGACACCTATTAATGATATGTGTTGCATAAGCGACATCTTTAGCCCAATAATCATTTGGCAAATGCTTTGCCTTCAACATACTCCTTGCCATTTCCATAATTGTCCTATTCTTCCTTTCTGATACAACATTTTGCTGAGGTGCATACCTTGTTGTAATTTTATTTTTAATTCCATTCTCCCTTCAACATTGAAGGAAGTCATTTGTGATGTATTCGCCACCTCTGTCAGTCCTTAAGACTTTGATGTAGTGTCCACTTTTCTTCTCAACAAGAACCTTGTATTGGTGAAAGCGCTCAAACACTTCACTTTTATATTTTAGGAGATAGAACCATGACTTCCTTATATAGTCATCTATGAAGGTCAATAAATAATGGCTGCCATCAATTGATCGTGTTTGCACTAGTTCACATATATCTGAATGGACAATCTCTAAAGGTGACTTTACCCTTACTGGCATTCCTGTTGGAAATGTCTCTTTATGTTGCTTGCCCAAGGTACATGAGTGGTAATCCATTTACCATGCCTTTCCTATGTAGCAAATTCAAACCTCCAAAGTTGAGATGACCAAATCTCAAATGCCATAACTTATTTTCATCTTTGACCTCTGCTTGATAGTTTACTTGTGTGACAATTGCATCTTTTCTTCCATCCTCTTGTGAGTTCATTGACAGTTGTGCTTGTGCACCTTCTTCCTTCAAATCTTATCTTATCTTTAGAGGAAACATTATATTTTTTGTCATCTAAACCTTTGCAATGAACTATTTGCTTGGAGGCTTATGGAAAATTGTGCACTCATTATTTTCAAAAAAGAAATTGTAGCCCTTTTGGATGAGATGTCCAATGCTTATGAGGTTATGCTTCAGACGAGGGACAAAGTAAACATATGAGATGTACTTCTTATCCCCCTTATTTGTTAGGATATTAACTATTTCTTTTCCCATGACAAAGACTTTGCTATCAGTCCCTAATGTCACTTCAAATTTCACACTTTCTTCTATATTGGAAAATATTTCTATGTTCCCTGACATGTGGTTGCTACATCCTAAATCAGGATACCATATATCACTTTGTTTTTATTGTGCTACATTACAAGCAAAAAACATGCTATCATAGTTCTGATTTTCCTTTGTGAAATTTACACTTGGTTTGCTACTTATGTCATATTGTTTCTTTCTACATTCATTTTTATAATGACCATACTTCTTATAATAATGACATTTGAATTGAGATTTATCATACCTCTGACCTTGTGCTTGATTTTGGCTTGGGCCTTAAGTTGTATTTTGATTGTTGGCCTTTCCACTTGAGCTTGAAGGGCTGCTTCTTCCACCTCTGTGTGGTATTCTTCCTCTTCCTCTAGCATGTGACCTTCTCGATTTGCCTGTACCTTGACCAAATGAAACTTGTGTCTTGAAGGCATGCTCCAATGAGGAGCTTGTTTCTCTATTCAGTCTATGTTCATGAGAAATCAGTGATGCATGAAGCTCATCCACTGAGAATTGTGAGAGTTCATTCGTCTCTTCTATGGCCACAACAATGGCATCAAACCTTGCTAACAAAATTCTTAAAACTTTCTCAACTTTTCTCCTTTCCTCAAGTGTCTCACCATGAGACCTCATTTGAGTAACCATCCTAATTACATGTGTAAAAACTGATTCTACATTCTCAGACTCGTTCATACAAAGTGTTTCAAAATATATTCTCAACATTTTCATTTTTGTTGTCTTGGCTTTTGCCATGGCTTGGTAGGCTGTCTGGAGGCTGTCCCATGCTTGCTTGGAATTTGTTGCTTCTGAAACTCTTGTGAAAATACTTTCATGAATTTCTTGAAAATGTAAAAGAGGGATTTTGCATCCTTCTTTGTGTTGTCCCTTAATAAATATCTTTATGCTTGAGACAAGGCATTGTATGCTGCTGCATCTGCTAATCCTTGAAGACCATTCTCCACCAAATCCCAATTGTCTTGAGAAGAAAACATGTCCTTCATTGTAATAGATAAATAATCATAATTTTTTCCATTAAATTGAGGTAGCTAAGGATTAGTCAAGCTTGTGCTTGATGTTTCCATTTTTGAGTAAAGCACTTGCTTTCACACTAACAAATTTTAACTTGCTCTGATATATGTTAGAAAATTTTACAGGGGCAGAGGAGGGGAGTTTGGCTCAGAAATCAGTTGTGGCAAGGCAAGTCTTCAGTTGCAACAAGGAAATCACAACTACATAGAGGCTTAATTAAAACACAGACCTCACAATAGAAGCACAGAGTAAAAGAAAAATGGTTGTGGTAAATATACTTGTCAAAGTTTAAGACCACATCAAAACATAACATAATTTTGATTATATTTCAAAACATAGGAAAATACATGGTTAACACTTTTTGTTTATCGTGGAGTGTAATGAAAGTCTAGTCCTATATTATGTTTGTATATCGACTTGCTCTAATATCTTTGATACATATTTTTTTGGTTATAAATACCAATGACATTTTCATTATTGTTTAACTAGTTCTAGGACACTTTTTATAGAGAATTGTGTTGCAATTGTTAGTATAAAGAACATTAATGACATTATCATTTTTGTTTGATTAGCTCGAGAACACTTTTTATAGAGAATAATGTTGCAATTAGAGACAAATTGGTTTTTCAAAATTGATTGTTATTATTCAACTTATTTTCATAGTCAATACATTTACTTAATATCATATTATGGCTGATTTAAATTGGCTTATTGTGTGTTGGCATACTTTGTCAATTCCATCAGGTATCTCAAGGAGAAAAGGCTTCCAACGGAAGAAAACTTGTGTGAGTTTATTACATTTTTGGGGGGAAATGGCATTGACATTTCAGATGGTGAGCTATATGTCATATAAAGCTTTTACAGTCTACTTTGGTTTATATTCTAGTGTACATCGTTTGTAATGTCTTATACTCTACATTGTATCTTCTTTCATTTTCAGAAAGGGAACTCGGTGTTGATGGTAATATGTAGGAATTGAAGAAAGATGAAAACAATAGCAATATAGCAAAAAATGTAAAAAGAGAGAGAGAGAATGGAACAAGTCTAGTGATACCCTTAAAGCCAATATCCTGCACGAGACACAAAATGATGCTTAAGTATTTAGAGTTTGTCAATTCACCTGCAATGCCTTGACAAAAAAAGGATAATTCTTTGAAGTGATAAACAATATTTCATGTATAAATTGTAGTCCAACCAATATTAAGTTGGAAACTCATATTGTATTACTTGTCATTTCATATAATATAATTTATCTTGTTGAAATTATTTATAGTTGTATCTGATATTTTTTTATTATTGTAATTAACATATGTAACTTTACATTTTCATATGAGATGAGCATGCACATCGTATGCCATTTTTTTAATTTAGTCATGAAATCATACTACTTAATTTATGTTGATTAATAATGAACAAATATAATAAATCTAGAACTACTAAGTTAGTAATTTATATTGATTAATGATAAAAACAAATAAAATGAATACATAATGACTAAATTAGTCATTTATAATGATTAATAACAAAAATAAATGAAATTAATATAAACTACTAAATTAGGCATTTATATAATGAATATAAAACTACAACAAAATATAAATGACTATTGTGAATAATAAATTTGTGATTACAAATTAGGACTAAATTTTGCACATGTACGACTATTAGTAGCTAATTTACAATATCTTATAACACGACCAAAATTTAGTAATATTTCTTTGGTGATTAATTGGTTTGAGACGATGACTAAAATTTGTAGATATGTGATTATTAGTAGCTAATTTATAGTATCTTATGACACTTTTGGTAATATTTCTTTGGTCATTAATTCATTTTCTCGGGTGATCATATAGTAAGATATTTTGTTGTATTTGGTCATTAATTGTGGCAATTAATGACTAAAGCAGGTACTAAATTAATGACCAAATTTATGACTAAATATACTAATAGACAATAAAATTAAGACAATCAGTTAATGATCAAGCTAAATATGACTAAAATTTGGTCGCGTTATAAGATACTATAAATTATCCACTATTGGTCACCCACTGAAAAATGATCATTTATATGCAAATTATAGTCTTTTTTTAGTAACTAATTAGCCATTTTGTACTAGTGAATATTTGTGTTCATGAGGCTTTGGAGGACTAAGGCTCAAGTTTTGTTCTCAAATCATCCATAACAACTAAAATGACTGAGAGTGTGTAGTTATTACTTAAGTGCATGAAGATGATGGAAAATGCTACTTTCTTAAGTGAGCAGAATCAAGTAAAATGTTTATGATGAGTGTGGTGTAATGATCTTTTCTTGTTAAAATGGAGCCAATGCCTTTCATCAAAGTTAATAGCTTAAGTAAATATTCGGGAACTAGTGTAATTAGAGCCAATTTACTTATTCTATATGATAGTTTTTTTTCTTTCTTATTAACATAAACACTTATTGAAGATGAATTTAAAGTTAAATGTGAAGGACTATAAATCTCCTTTATTTCCCTTATGATTAAGGTAATCAAGGCTATTGACTCTCTCTATTAAGTGGGTATTTTTCTCTGCATTTTTTCTTGAATAGTGTCAATAAATTGTCCTAAAAAATTTTGCTATATGAGCAGTTATTTTGTTTTGAAGACTTCAACCTTGTATTGAAATAAGTTTTTTTTTCAAATATTTTTTATGAAAGCTTCTTAATACCTTGAGAGTGATATATTTTGTCAGGACTACTTTTGAGGCACAACTCAAATGGTTCATATTAAGGGAGATGTGAAAAGGCTGCATGAAGTTGGAGCCCTTGATGAACATATACAACCTGTTACTAAAGAATTTTTAGAAGAGGAAGAAATAATAAATTCATAAGGGAGACAAAGTACCAATGCAAGTATAGTTTTACTCGCATCAAATTAGCAACTTTTCAGTTTACTTACAATGCATCTGACACCTGAAAATGCCATTACCATATCATTCTAGATTAAAATTAGTATGAAATGAGATTCTTATTTACAACAAGTATGGTAAGGTAATGCCACTAAAATCAAATTGTGATACCTCCTACAAAACATCACAAGAATTGAATGGCACTATATATATTCACCCAAAGTATTCAAACTAGAAAAATCCAAAACAAGAGAGTAACCAATGTTTTCATCATCCGCATTTTCTTCCTCTTAGTCACTTAGAACTATTAGTTTAGAATCCTTTTGAATTTCAAAACAAACATGATTGGAATTATTTTTTGAAAGGGAGAGTCAAAACCTAACATGTTTATTTGTTGAAAATTTGAGGTTGATACTTGGATCTTTCACATCTCTATTTGTATCAGTCACACTATCACTACTGGATGGCACAAATTTTAGTAAGATTATGTGCATTTTATACTATGAAATGATTCCTCCCTATGGTATCTAATTTCTGATTAGATTCCCTAATGTCTCCATAGTGTATATCCTCTCCTTGGACCTTATCAAACATGCCTCGAAACATTTTTTTCATCTTTGTACGAACATTGACTTCCTATTGGTTTTCTTGTCCAACTAAAACTTGATCCTATAAAAGTGTAAGCTTCTCTGTGTAAACACCAAAAAATTTATTTTTCACTATTTAATTCAAACTACCAGCAACTAAGGAGCTACAAGAATCAACACCATGTTTGATTTGAACCTAAATAGTCTTATTAACCTTGAGTATTTCCCTAATCAAAATTACCAGTAGATGCTCCTCATGGACTATTTCTCTCATTATATCTATTGTAAAGTCTGAAAAATGTATCCCTACATTTGAGTATTGGGAAAAAAAACATATGATTGTTATCATTTAAATTATCCATATCTCTTGGAGCCCAAAAATCCATTTTCTATGTATAAGCTTTATCTATAACCTGATAAGAAACCCTATTATAAGCTAAAGCACCATTATGTTCTCTTCAGTCCTGAAAAGGTATGATGGAATGAAACTCGGTGAGGACGAGATCTAGGTTTACCATATCAAAGCCTAGGTTCATTAAGATGACAACCTTGGTTTGAATATAACCACCATACAAATGAGGATTGCCCATACTTAGTCTTTCCATCTCTATTTCATCATCAAGACTAACATACTAAGTACCTGTAACTTGTGGAGGCCCATGGTAGTCATTGCAACGAAATTTATTAGAGTACATGCCATGTCCACAAGTTCTTTTATTTAATATTTGCATCCTCTGTGGCCATTTCCTATTATGAGATTTACAACATCCAAAAATGGCATCATTCACATCATTTTGAAGAAGTCTACGAAGCTCAACATAATTTTTTTTCACATTTACAACTTCCATCACATTCGTTGGTCCCTAAAGCTTGAGCACTTTCATAAAAAATAAAGCAAAGTCAAGAAACAAAAATGGTCCACTCTTTTTTCATTTGCTGATAATAAAATGAAGTTTTATTAGAGGCACTATTTGTTTCTTTGTTTTGGTTAGAAAAGGGTTTGCTCTTGGTTTTATGTGACTTTCAATTTATCATATGTAGCATGTTGAGAAATGGGAAAGAATAATCGTGACATTTATCTTCCAGAAATTGATGTTGAATGAAAGTATACATAGTTTAGCCAAGCTATAGTTCGCTTTGGTAAATGTGGGGGAACATCTTAAAAAGTTGCTTAATAATACACCATACATAGAGTTTGAACATAAGTAATATATGCATTTTCCTTTTGCAGTTATTTTCTTTTTCTATCCAAGATATCAGAGCAAGAAAAATATTGATATTGTAGAAATTGTTTGAAGCTCTCATTGAGGTTGAGTTTTCTAATGTCCTACTTGATTGATACCTTCTCATATGCCAGGATGGCTTTAAATATTAATTAATATGTTCTTGAAATAAATCATATTCAAATTCCATAGATATAAAAGATAAAATCAAATGTCAATGCCTTTGTTTGATTGTTACTTGACTCTATTATGGGTTGGTTATAGGAAATGTGATTGCAAAAAGGATGTGAAGATAATGTAGAGCATGTCTTGGATATGTTTCATTTGTTGTTAGAGATTATTCAAGCACTTGAGCCTTCTATTAGGAATTCCTATGGTTTTTAATGTTGTGATTCTTTCACCTTATGGCTATTTTACGCAAGAAAATGTTTTAGGAATGCCAAGTAAGACATTGGTGGATAGGTAAAAAAAAAAATAAAAAAAATAAAAATAAATCTAATTACAAAGTCCATTCCATGATATCCTCTCTTTATTGTTTGATTGTATTTTGAATATTTCTTTTTATTTTGTTTTGCATTTTAACTATGAATTTGAAAATACTTGGTATCATGTCCATTTAAACAACAACCAAATATTGAAGATGAAATTAGTATTACACAATATTAATTGGAACCCTTTTAGCTATTTTGTGTTAAAATATTTTCATGACTATAAGAAAAGTTTCCTTTCATGTTGTTATTTGAGCACATGTTTGATCTGAACGTAAATAAGAACACAACAAATTATAGATATAACCATAAATACAAAGATGCAGCAGAAATAAAATTTCATTTCATTATAATCAAAATACTGAAATATGCTTACAAATAGAATGGATATAACCAAGCTTGGGAGATGGTAGCTTATCTCTGAGAAGAGATGTGGTAGTTATATGCCTCTAAACTATGCCACTGAGCAACACGATAAAACCATAAACAACCACAACACTAACCCCACGAGATGTAACACCAGGAGTTAGTGGGCCACATTGGGGTTAGTTGGGCAGTAAACTTGTCAGGGTCATAACTTGGTCATATTATTTCCATTTGGTGCGTATAATACCATACTGGAAAGGTATATATATGTATTAGAGGATTTTCAATAATTTCTTATGAGCCCACATTGAACCTTAAAAAAATATTTTTGGGGGGTCAACACTGCTCCGGAAGTTTAGGATTCGAAAAATTGATAAAAGTAGTAAATGCCAAAATAAACAAGGAAATATATGAAACTGACTGGAGGTCTACGTGGAATAACTGGGTGGCCACCAATATCCACCTAGATCAATGTTTTTTATATAATTGAACAAGTTCACATGTTAGAAAACGAAATGTTGTCACGAATAAAACCAATAATTATTAAACGTCATACCTTAGATTATTTGTTTTCACAAGTTATCTTCAGCTTGATATTTTTAGCATGTAATGTAGTTTCCATGATTTTGCTTAATATTTCCCTAAAGGTTGAATACTAAGGTGTTATTTTGTATGGTGAAATTTGATTTGCTTTGTTTATACATGTCATTTGCTGACATAGTGGCCACTATTGCCCAACTAATGAAAACTTGTTTGAGTTTCTTGCTTGTATGCAGAAAAATGGCTTTGACATTATTGATGTTGAGGTATATGTCATATAAATTCTTTATAGTCTACTAATAATTGCATTTCATGTATTACACTTTTCATTGTATCTTCTTTTGTTTTTAGAAAAGGAACTAAGCATTGATGGTAAGAAACAAGAATTGAAAAAAGAGGAGTGCAATAACAGTGGAGCGATAAATGAAAAAAGG
>APFE030902227.1:0-13722 GCA_000404065.3 Pinus taeda | reverse complement strand
AACATTTTTTCTAGGGTTTGTTTTGATACAGTACTAAGAGGCATCACCTGATGAGGTAATTGGTCTTCTCCTACAATTTGTATTATATTTTTCAACACCTTGGATTCGAATGCCACTTCTTTATCCACCATAATCATGTGACCATCACCACTTCTCAATGACACTTTTACGCCCTCCTTATAATTTTCCATTGGAATGGTACAGGGTGCACAGCTACGATAACGGTATCAATTATCATACATAAAAAAATTAAGTTATAAAATTCAACGAGAAATTTCTAGCTGAAATATAACAACGGATTAAAAATCCGACAACAATTCAGTGCTAGTTCAAACTAAAATAATGAAAAATATTGCGTATCACTCCACCGAACCTTGTTAAACCAAGAGAGAAGAGTTTTTGTAAAAGCTGAAGATCAATTGTGAAAGCTTCTGTCTCGCTTGTTTGCAATAGACAACAGTGATTAACAGAGAGTGGCAACCGAAAATATTGTAGTGCCGCAATAAGAGCACGTGCATGCAAAACGTAATTTGATTTTGTGTTGGCCAAGTAAGATTCGATGATCTATATATATATGTACACTTATTCCCACATTCTTTCTTAATATTATTAGCACGCCGCCTATATTATATAACTTTTTTTATTGTTATTAGACCGACTTTATTATGTAGTATTTGCATTTTAGTTTCATATATTTGTTCGAAGCATTATATATATAGAATATTATATTTATTTTACACTCTATTATATTCTTTAACTTCTTTATTATTATTTTTCGTTATTTAAAAAAATTTTAAACAACTATAATATATATAATAATATTATATATAAAATAAAATAATTAAGATAAGAAGTGCCAGTAATATTATCTAAGAGATTATAAATAATGTATTTTCCTAACAAATAATTTATACATTAATTTTTATTTTTATTTTCTTTTTTTCTTTCATATATGAGAACTTGTGATTTAAATTTATATCATGAAAAGCATAACACAGAACTTTAGATAGTCCAAAAAAATAAAAAATAAAACACAAAACAAAAATATACATGTAGTTGAATAGCTCAATAGTAGAAAATCACTCTCTTGGCTTTTTCTATTAAAATTATAATTGGTTATTATATCCAATGATGTATACATTTATCTTTAATTCTAAAATAAGTGATTATCAAAAACATCGAAAGTCAAGTTATTTTAGTAATTGAGTTCAAAAGTCCAATGATCATGTATGCCAATGTTGGATTTGCCTTTTTCCCTCTCTTTTTCATCTTTTAGCTTTTGTTTTCCACCTCACGGATCCTCTTTGCCTCTTTGACTGAGCCACTTGTTTCCCAACCTTCATGTAGCTAGTAAATTCAAAAAGATATTGAAAATGATAACTAATATTATTTGACACGGACTTAGTCAAACTTAATGTTGGAGTTTCCATTTTCCTCTCTTTTTCATCTTTATCTTTGCTTGCCCACCTTAGCTGTAGGATGTTGCCTCTACCTTCTTCAGTGATTTCCTCGTCCTTATCACCCGGTGTTATTCATTTGGTTGCCTAACTTTTCTTTAGCTAGTAAAATGAAAAAATATTGAATATCCTGACTTAGTCAAACTTAATGTTGGAGTTTCCATTTCCCTCTCTTTTTCATCTTTAGCTTTTCTTGCCCACCTTAGCTGTAGGATGTTGCCTCTACCTTCTTCAGTGATTTCCTCGTCCTTATCACTCGGTGTTATTCATTTCGTTGCCCAACTTTTCTTTAGCTAGTAAATTGAAAAAATATTGAATATCTTGACTGATAATTATTTGATAGGGACTGAGTTAAACTTTGTAGTTTTCAAGACATTATAATATGCAATGGCTTAAACAAGTGACCAAACTCCAATAGAAGACTTATATTCAAGGTTTGGAAGAAGTCTAACGGACTATGTGATATTTGATATGTTTTCTTCCAACAAAATTGTAATGTTTGACCCATTCAATGGAAATGAACCTTCCTATGATCATACAACCTTAAATCTAACTCTAAATTTTTCCATGTAAAAATATCACATGCATGAGAATTATGAGTGAAAGCCAACTACATTTTGACAAGAGAAATTGATATCTTCCTAAAGGACATATATAACGATTTACATCTCTTAACTTATAAGTATAATTTTAAAATCGTCTATAATAATTTTACTACAATCAACAAGTACTCTACTAAAGTCCTCTCTGAAACAATTAGCAAGTCATCTAACAAATTTTCAAACAAAAAGAATAATGGAACTATGATAATGATTGTAAAATTACTAGAAAATAAATTATGGGTTCTCCTAACAAAAAAATATTATTAAAAGATAGAAATGTTACTGTATAAGTAGAAATCAATACTAGTTACTACACCTCTCTATGTTTGACCATAAAAAGATCCGAAGAAAAATATTAATTAATAAGAATAAAGAAATTCTTCCCTTGAAAAAGTCCATCATTTACCTTAAAAATATATATGATGTTGCTAATACTATGGACACGATTTTGAATACCCATATATAGGACGATATATTTTCTTTTGAAGTCATTGAATTTGGGGTTACGCATCTCACTAATGGGATAACTAATGTCGTTGAAGGCCACCAAGCTAAAATTTAAAAAATGGGAGAATCTATCCATATCCTCCACCTACATAAACCCTTTAATTTTGAATTGAAGCAAGACTTAATTATTTCTTGGATGCAAAGCCTTATTTTTTATATCTTTAACAAAGGATATGAAAACATTCCCTCTAATTACAAGACTATTATAATTAGCCACACTTTTTACAAGTTGTACATGCTTATTTTGGGAAGTAAGAATATACTTTGGGTTCAAAGCTAATGTAAAAGAGCTAAGGACATACGTTTGTTACATGATTCTTTTGGAATGTTAGAATAGATTTTGGGTTCAAAGCTAATGTATAAGAGCTAAGGGCATATGTTTGTTACCCAAAGAACATTAGTACAATAAAACCCTATTACAGATCCATTTGGGCACGTCACTTCTATCATCCATATCAGTGTTTTAGCACTCAGCAAACCCTAATTTTAGTTGCTTCATGCCCTAAACTTGTCACCCTTTTGAATGCCTCCTTCAAAAATAGTTTGATGACTTAAGGGCATCCTAAAATGATCTCTAAAGGGACGAGCGTAGGCAGACCCATGTAAGGGTGTGTCACAGAGCAGTTGTGTCCATGCCATGGTGCTCTACAGAGCACTTAGGACCTCTTTCACCTATGTTGGGTGAGATTGAGCAAAATTCACATATGGTTTTGAGAATATTCTTATCTCTTGGAATCATCTAGAATTTTCCCTCACTTATTAACTCCCATGAGATCGAAAATGGATTAGGAATGAATTAAGATGCATCCTATCCTCTCATCCCTTCCTCCATGGAACTAATTCTAAGTATGGCAGGCCATTCAATAACCCCATTTATGACATAACCTCCTTCATCCTCCCATAAATCGAACACTCATCTAAGTGATTAGGGGTTAGGCTATGTTGAATTGTAAGGACATAATGTTTCTATGAGAATTGACTTTGAGACGAGTATTGTTATGCTACAAGTTTGTCATGCTTTTGATGTGATGTGGATGGCATCCAAGCTAGATGAGTGACTTCGAATTAGACTCGATGGTTGTAATTCCTTCTTCTATTCAATAAAGTATTTGAACCTTTTGCCCATAGGATTATCTTGTTATATGATTCTTATATGTGTGAATTTATCTGATTCCATTTACTTGTATTCAATAGATCTTTTTCTTTGATTAGTGCTCTATCTTCTGTTGATGTTTACAGGTACTTCTCAAGTGTGTTAATTATGGGAAGGAGCAATAGGATGGATACAAAGGAGACAAGAGGAAAGAAAAACTCATCTTATTTTTCTTATATATTTCTTATGGGAAAAGGCTAAAGTTCTTTAAACGGTTGTTATAAATATGGCTACTTATCTAGGGAATTAGTATCTATCCGTAGATACCAAATTCTCCCAAACAAATTTCCCTAAATGGTCCTTTTGTACCAATGGCATCATCCCCACCATGGGTTAATTATGTGGCAACCCGTTCCATGCCTACATCAACTGACGATCAATTTAGTGATGTTGTACATTATGTATTGGGGGCATTAGAACCAAATCCCTCTAATGGATTCCTTGCTACAGATCCCGTCCAGAGCATTGTTCTCCCATCTGATGAGAAACTCTTGGAATTCATGACCTCTTATAGGTCGTTATCAACGAATATGAGGATAGTTCCTGGTCTTGTGTCAACCTGATTAAAAAATGAAATAAGGAATACGAGGATACTCCCTAGACTTGTCTCAACCTCATTAAAAACTGAATCAAGGAATACGAGGATATTTTATTGTCTTGTGTCAACCTCGTTAAAAAGTTGAAACAAGGAATATGAGGATAGTTCTTTTAATATGTTGACCTCTTAAAAAAATGAAATAGGTCCCAGAGTATAGTCCCTTGTCTTGTGTCAAGCCCAATAAAAAATGGAACAAGGAATTTGAGTAGAGTTCCTTGTCTTATGACAAGCTCATTAAAAAATGAAACAAGGTTCGCTAGAGGAAAGTTCCAATTCGAGTCTTTGATTAGATCTCGTAAAATACTAGTCAAGTCTTTCACCTAATATTGTAAATGAACATTCACTCCATCCACCTGATAGCCACAAGTAGTCTACTTAGGTGAATTAGATGAAGCTTGGCTAGCATGCACCTAGTTTCGAGTCATCATGTTGCGGGTATGTAAACCAATCTGAAGCATAGTGTTCATTTCAAGCTTGTGTAAACATGGAACTGAATTCAAGCATAGTTTTCATTTCAATCTTGTGTAAAAATGAAACTAAATCCAACCATAGTTTTTTCGTTTCAAGCTTGTGTAAACATGAAACTGAATCCAAGCATAGTTTCTTGTGGTTCAAGCTTGTGTAAAATGAACCCATTTTCTTTTTAACCCTCGTGATTTCCATTCTATTAGCCTCTTCCATTAGATGAGCCTTGGTTTTTCTCCTTCCATCATCAATATCAGCTTCGCTGATCATACGCTTTCACTTGGTTGTTTTACACTTTTTGAGGAATAATTGCAATGAGTGGTCTTATTAGTGAGCCTCTTCGCAGAAATCAACATGATTTGAGAAGTTCCAACATAATCAGAATTAGTTGGTATCCTAGACACCAGTCATTCCTCAAAGTGGAGTCCTCTTTAAGCTCTTTCTATACTCTCTAAATATGCAAAGATTTTCAACCGCTTGTCCTTTTCAGTTCGTTAATGGATTGGAACCGACATCTAATTAGTATAAGTTTAACCCTATTTCAGGCTGATATGTATTATTTACGAAAAAGGAATACATTGAACAAACATAGTCGATAGGGGCTCTCTCGTATTATTTTACGCTTTTTTGGGCTTGAGAGACAAATCTACTAAAAATAACCTCTGGATTTCTCTTTTCATCCCTTTTCAAACACTCCAAACATGAAAAGGACCAAGTTATCATTATCGTTAAACTTGTTGAAACATCAAATAGCGACAAACTTGTCGATCATGAAAAGGCTGAGTTTAACCTTCGCTAGACTCGTTAAAACATCACATAGTGATAGATTCACCTGAAGGATGGAATTATAAAACAAGCATATGTTATCCTCCTCAATCTTGATAAAAAACAAATAGGTACTGGTCACCAATGACTCGGGAAAATGGAAAGATGGGTAAACCACTTTTGGTACCAAGTCGCTCTTGAACATGACACTTTCACTTCATCACTGTGACTACTTGGGTTGGGTTATCAGCTTGATGGTTATCATACCATTCGTATATCATACAATCTGTCACTTTATTTTGCGCCAATGCTACCAATTCATTTCAGTTTGATTGACATGTTCAAGTGAATTCAACTAGTTTAAATTCATCCTTTACAGTGCATAAACCTTCATTTTCATGACCACCATCCCTGAACTTTGTGTTGTTAGACAAATTCCATCTCCAAAATTATTACACTCATTTTGTGTCATTGATGTGAGATACATCAAGGCCCTCCTACGATGAGTCACTTATTGTCGACATGAACACATTATCCAGTAAGTTGACTTAGAAACACCCTTCGAGTACCTTGAGGCTTGCATACATCAATGGCAAGTTTCTCACTTCCGACGATAGGTTGACATCACTAGCCTTTGACCGAAAGACTTTGTATGGTGTTCGACATCAAAACATCCATTCACACGATGCATAATTTATTGCAGTACCTTGAGGATCATTATCTTTATCGGTGACTTCTCTCTTCTGCGTTAACGACTTACATCATTGGTTGGTAATGAGATAGTGCCTTCCCATGTTTGACTTCAGATCGCATATTCACATGGTTAAACTCGTACTTGAGCAAATGATTGAACGAGATAGAATACTCCTGGTCTAGTTTCATTGATCTGGGTTGTGATTTCAGGAGTACTAAATCATATGTACAATGGCCTTACATTGATGGTCATTCCAATCATGGGTCTATATTTGTAGACCATTGTCTGTGTACATGTAATGAAAGTTTATATTTTGAGCATGTGTATGCCTTCCCTTAACAATTCATGTAAAAAATAAAAATATCATGATATATGTATTGTAATTGATGCAGGTCACCTTCCACTTTGAAACCTCCTCATCACATTGTGAAGCATTTCATTCTACATTAACATTTTTTCAAACTCATGCTTTATGGGGCAACTGTTACAGATCCATTTGGGCACATCACTCCCGTCATCTAGATCAGTGTTTTAGGACTCATCAAACCCTAATTTTAGTTCCTACATGTCCTAAACAAGTGACCCTTTTGAATGACTCCTTCCCAGACAGTCTCATGAATTGAAGACATCGTGAAATGACCTCTAAAGGGACCAGTCCAAGCAGGCCCATGTAACTGTGCATTGTAGAGAAGTTGAGTCCATGCCACGGTGCTTTGGAGAGCACTTAGGCTCTCTTTCACCTGCGTTGGGAGAGATTGAGAGAAATTCAAATAGGGTTTAGGAAATATTCTCATCTCTTTGAGACATCTAGAAGTTTCCCTCACTTATTAACTCCTATGAGCTTGAAAATTGGTGAGGAATGATTTAAGATGCATCCTATCCTCTCATCCCTTCCTCCATGGAACTAATTCTAAGTATGGAAGGCCATTCAATACCCCCATTTATGACATAAACTCCTTCATCCTACCATAAATTGGACACTCATCTAAGTGATCGGGGGCTGGACTATCTTGAATTATAAGGAGATAATGTTGCTATTAGAATTGACTTTGAGACAAGTATTGTTACGCTACAAGTTTGTCATGCTTTTGATGTGATGTGGATGGGATCCAAGCTGGAGGAGTGACTTCGAATCAAACTTGATGGTTCTAATTCCGTATTCTATTCAATAAATTATTTGAACCTTTTTCCCATATGCTTATCTTGTTATATGATGCTTATATGTGTGAATGTATCTGATTCCATTTACTTGTATTCAATAGATGTTCAACTTTGATCCATTCTCTACCTTCTGTTGATGTTTACAGGTACTTCTCAAGTGTGTTAAGTATTGGAAGAAGCGATACGATCAATACAAAGGAGACAAGAAGAAAGAAAAACTACATGTAGGTCTTCTCATCTTCTTTATCTTATCTATTTCTTCTAATTATTTTTGGGCACTCTATAATATAAAATCGAAATCTTCAATCTTTCAAAATCATTTATCATTACACTAAGGAACACAAAATTTTTATTGTAAATGTATACTATTCAAATTTTAATAATAATTGGTAATTGTTGTTTCTTGTTTGAGGGTGTATTTTATTTTCATAAACTCCTTTACTATGTTTAACATCATTCTACTTGTAAATACTACATTGGTTGCTATTTCTATTATCTCATTTTTCCTTATTCACAGACCATAGTGATTAACCGATAGTAGCAACCGAAAATATTAGTGTGTTGCAATTAGATCACGTGCATGGAAATCGTAATTTGATTTGAGTTGGCCAACTAAGACTCGATGACATATATATATCCTTATTCCCACATTCGTTTTTATTATTATTAGTAAACCGACGTTATTATATTGCTTTTTTATTATTGTTAAAAGCCTATCAGAAATGATTTTATATATATATATATAAAACACGTGTGAGTAATATTATTGTGTAAATAATATATTTTAAATAATGTAATTTCTTACTAAATGATTTAAACCATAATTTTTTTGCTATATGAGAACTTTTGATCTGAATTTATATCATGAGAAACATAACAGGGACTTCTAGATAGTTTCAAAAAACTAAAAATAAAAACACAAAGTAACGATGATAGAAGTCATTGAATGGTGGAAGAACATGGAACTATGAGTAGAAAATCAATCTCTTGACGTTTTATTAAAAATATAAGTTTTTTTAATGTCCAAAGAGATATATATTTATTTTTAATTTTAAAACTAGTGCATTATCAAGAACACGGAAAATTAAACTATTTTAGCAATTGACTTCAGAATTCCAACGAGTTTGTATGTTAATGTTGGAGTTGCCTTTTTCCTTTTATTTTTCATCTTTTAGCTTTTGTTTCCCACCTCAAGAGATAGATCTTGCTTGTCTCTTTGAGTGAGGCAATTTTTTCCTATCCTTGATCAAGCTAGTAAATTCAAAAAAATAGTGAAGATGGTAACTAATAATTATTTGACATGGACTTAGTCAAACATAATGATGGAGTTGCCTTTTTCCCTCTATTTTTCATCTTTTAGCTTTTCTCTCCCACCTCAGT
Source organism: Pinus taeda (assembly GCA_000404065.3). Classification (NCBI taxonomy): domain Eukaryota; kingdom Viridiplantae; phylum Streptophyta; class Pinopsida; order Pinales; family Pinaceae; genus Pinus; species Pinus taeda. The sequence goes on along the minus strand of APFE030902227.1, from coordinate 4,940 downwards.
TGTTGGATGTTGCCTCTACCTTCTCCTGTGATTTCCTCTTGTTTCTGGGAGTAAGGCACTTATTGCCCAAGCTTGATTTAGCTAGTAAATTAAAAAAAAAATTGAATACCCTAACTAATAATTATTTGATAGGGACTTAGTAAAGCATTGCAGTTTTCAAGACATTGCAATTTTGAATGGGTTAATCAAGTGACCAAACTCCAACTGGAAGACTTATAGTTAGGGTTTGGAAGTAGTGTAGTGGATTATGTGATATTTGATATGTTTTCTTCCAACTAAATTGTAATGTTTGACATATTGAATGGTCATGAACCTTCTTATGCTCATACATATTTAGCCTTATCTCTAAATTTTATCATGCAAAAATGTCACATGCATGAGAATTATTAGATTCAAAGCCAAGTACCTTTCGACAATAGTAAAATGGATCTCTCACTAAACGAAATATATATGTATTTACATCACTTAACTTATAAGTTTAGTTTTAAAATGCTCTATAATATGTAGTATACCTAGGGGGATAATATGGGGTACAAAGGGAGGTACCCAACGAAATAATCTAATAATGGGATGGGCCATAGTAATAAATAAGGTGGTTAACCCATATCATTTAAGGGACCACAAGTAGTTAACAATAATGTAATAAGCCCATGGTATTTTATAGATGGTATTGAGGGAACCATGGTAATGACCCATGGTATTGTATGTATGAAGCCTATATAAAGGCTAGAGATTCCCCATTGAAGGCTGTCAAGGATTATTGTATGAATAAGCATATAGCTTGTGGAGTGTTCTCCCTCCTTAAGGAGTGAATGTATGGTGTTGCCTTACCTTAAGGGTTTGATCAATAAAGAAGCATTTCTATCTATTCAAATCTTGTTATTTATATTTTTATTTTCATTGTCTTATATTTTTATATCAGATCTATAACAAGTGGTATCAGAGCACTTTCTTGGGAAAAAGTGGAGAATTCTTTTTTATTCTTTTGCAGGAACTTTTAGGGGCAGCGAATTTGCAGATCAGATTTGTATGTTTTGGGGGAAAATATGAAAAATATAATTGCAGATATGGATTCTTCGTGAAAAATACCCAAGTTCAAAAAAAAAATCGGCCAAATCGATGTCCGGATGAAGGAAATATCACTAATCTAAAAATCAATGGTGTTGCAGACATTTTTCGGGGCGGTGAATTTGCAGATCAGATCTATATGATTTGGTGGAAAATATACAAAATATAATTGTAGATATAGGTTATTGATGAAAAATACTATTTAAAAAAAAATCAGTCGAATCGGAGTCTCGATGAAGGAGATCTCATTGATTTAAAAATTAGTGTTGTTGTAGACATTTTTTGGGGGCAGTGATTTTGTGGCATAGATCTGTACGCTTTGGTGCAAATTTTGCAAAATCTAATTGTAGATCTATATTATTTGTGAAAAAATACCCAATTTAAAAAAAAAATCAGTCCAATCGGAGTCCGGATGAGGGAGATATACTGATTTAAAATCAATTATTTTTTCAACAATTTTTTGTGACAGCGGGACAGTTGCAGCGTGAATAGGAAATTCCAGTGCCTAGATTACGATTTATATCACATGGGAAGATGCATAATGGTTTTTCCATTTCTGAAAATAGGTCATAATAGGGATTTTGAGCAATATTGACTGAATTGTGGCCATTTCAAATTTTCGCCAAATAAGCGATTTGTTTTCAAAAACCCTCTTCGTGGCTTATAACAGTAAGGTTTTTACAGGAAAAAGTAATGGGTGATCTATTGAAAATTTTATAGCACATATTAAGTTTGACTTCCCAAGGTGTTGGAAGGACAAAATAGGGTATTATTTGAAGGATGATGCTGCTATATGGTGGAAATCACTTGACAATGAGATTTTGAAGTTATGTCGTGCTGATGAAATTGAAGAAGTGCTTTTGGACAAATGGTCTCATACTAGAAAGAAGGAAACCAAAAAACCTAACAAATATTTTATTTTTGCAGGAGAGAAGGAAACCAAGAACCCAAAGGGTTAGTTTTTGCTCGTATCTCCTTATTTCAGGTTCATGGATTGATTTAGAAGGAGAAGATCATTGTGGCTATAAATCCTAGTTGCAAGCATAATTTTATCAATGTTAATTTGGCAAAACAAATTGCAATTTCCACCTAAACAAATTGAAAACCCATAGGTTGATAATGGGGATGTTCAAGTTTATAAAGATTTGAAGATTTCTATGGATAAATATGTGTTGCATTGTGACCTTTATAATTCAAATATGGATAACATAGATGTTGTTTTTGGATATCTCTGGATGGAATCTATGGATACTCTGAATATTAATGTGCAGAAGAAATTCCTGAAGCTCTGGTATAAAGAGAAGAAAATTACATTATAGAATAATTCCATTAAGATCCAAGCAGAAGATGTTCTAGGGACTGACACAACAGATGATGAGCCCTTAATAGTCGACAACCAAACATAAACATCAAACCAGGTACAGGTAGAGTCCAAGGAGGCTAAAGCAGAAAATATTACAAGTACAGATACATCAGATGAGGAATCAGTGGTTGAAGTAATATTGGAAGATAAGCAACAACAAAATATGCCAAAACATGTACCAGCTACCAATCAGGCTCCATTAGGTGGTGAATTAAAGAAAAATACATTGTGGGTTAAAACTTCAGCATATCACCACCCATATCACCCCACAAGAAAACAACCAATAAGATGGCAAAAAGTTAGCCACACTAACAACAACCCCAACATGACAGATAGAGAGGAGCGACGATCCACACAAAAGGGTCGTGGCAGTCAACTTTCATCTCAAGTGAGTGAGGCACTAGCTAGATCGATGGTTCACCTTTCTATGGGATGGCTAGATGCATGTGCATGGTACCAATAGACTACTCTCTTGAGTAGATCTTATTATTGGTGTTCTTCCTATGTTTCGGGGATGAAACATGTTAAGGTGGTTGGAATATAGTATACCTAGCGGGAATAATATGGAGTACAAAGGGAGGTACCAGAGGGAATAATGTAATAATGGGATGGGCCATAGTAATAAATGAGGTGGTTAACTCGCATCATGTAAGGGACCACAAGTAGTTAACAATAATGTAATAAGCCCATGGTATTAGATAGATGGCATTGAGGGAACCATGGTAATGACCTATGGTATTATATGTATGAGGCCTATATAGAGGCTAGAGACTCCCTGTTGAGAGGTATCAAGGATTATTGTATGAATAGGCATATGGCTTGTGGAGTGTTCTCATTCCTTAAGAAGTGAATGTATGGTGTTGCCTTACCTTAAGGGTTTGATCAATAAAGAAGCATTTCTATCTATTCAAATCTTATTATTTCTGGGTTTACTTGCATTGCCTTATATTTTCATATCAGATCTATAACATAATAATTTTACTACAATCAAATTTCTCTATTAAATTCCTCTATGAAACAATTAGAAAATCGTCTACCAAATTGTTAAATAAAAATAATAATGGAACTATGATAATGATTGTAAAATTGCTAGAAAAGAAATTAGAGGTGCTCCTATCATTTTTTTTAATTAAAAGATATAAAAGATACTATGTAACTAGAAATAAATATTTGTTACCGCATCTCTCTATGTCTGACCATAAAAATATATGAAGGAAAATTTTAATTAGTAAGGATAAAGAATACAATTTTATTCCCTTGAAAAAATGCAACATTTACCTTAAAAATATATATGATGCTGCTAATATTATGGACAAGATTTTGAATGCCAATTTATAGGATGGTATATTTTCTTTTGAAGACATTGACTTTGGGTTTAAGCATCTCACTAATGGGAAAACTAATGTCGTTGAAGGCCACCAAGCTAAAATTTTTAATATAGGAGAGTGTATCCCCACCCTCCACATACACAAGCTCTTTAATTTTGAATGGAAGAAAGGCTTAGTTATTCTTTGGATGAAAAATCTTATTTATCATGTCTTTAAGAGAGGATATCAAAACTTTCCCTATAATTACAAGACTATTATGATTAGCCACATTTTGACAAGTTGTACATGATTCTTTTCGAAAGTAAGAATAGGATTTGGGTTCAAAGATAATGTAGGAAAGCTAATGCCCTATGTTTTTTACCCAAATGAAATTAGTACAATGACACCCATATTTATTATTGAAAATAGCATAATCACAACAATATTTGTATTCCAAGCATCCCCTAGGAAGAACCCTTCAATATGGTTTAACATGTGCTCTTAATCCTTTATGTTTATAAGCTTCTTTTGGGCATAAGGCTAGGTTATTCTTCATAACCATGTTCATGGCCCGAAGTATGATACCTAGTTATTGAAAACTTTCATGGTGCCCATATCCCTAATTAAAGGACAAATATTTCTTACAAAATTCACTATTGGTGGTTCAAGTTGGTCCTCACTAGTTATTAAAAACTTTGATGGTGCCCATATCCCTAATTAAAGGACAATTATTTGTTACAAAATTCAGCTATTGGTGGTTCAAGTTGGTGCTCATTCAATTTGAGCCCAAGAAGCTTCCTTAAGGAAATGATGCCTATTTTTTCTCCAAGAACAATCGTTAATGTCCCAACACCCATAAAAATTTTAATAATGACCATATCTCCACTCTGATATTAAAAAAATCCTTGGGATTATCATATGTGATGTTTCTAGGTGATATTTTTCACCTCGGATTCCTAGAAGTTTCCTTTAAGGATAAAAAATTGCATTCACTCTAGTAATACTAGGTAAGGCCCCATGAGCCATACCTTGCTTTAAAATCCTTCTAATGGAGCTTATATGCCCTCTAATAAACTAAATATCCCATAAAAAGAGCATATTTGTTTTTGAAGACATCATTCGTGCTTCATGAAACTTAGAAGGTACCTTTAATTCCTAAAGCTATGGTTAAAGATGAATAGCTATTTCTAGTAATCAAAACC
>APFE030902225.1:5141-29558 GCA_000404065.3 Pinus taeda | reverse complement strand
AGAAATCATTCAAGATAAACCACTTTGCATAAGAAGTTAGGCAAAACAGTTGTGAACAACATATCGCATAATAAGCTATTCATATGTCAGGCATAAACAATATGACTCCACCGTACAGAAGTGCCAAATGGTAACCCATACATTCATGCAATAACATATAAACAACTGAAAACTATAAATTACTTAAAGAATATAAGCAGAAATGGTCAAGAGATAAAAGTACCATTTATGACTGGTTCCACTCATAAGCTTCAAGCAACAATGATTTATCTCTCCTTTCTCTAACATCTACTAAGAGTACAGAAGTGCAACATCAGTAGAAAATATCAAATGCAAACATTAATAAACCTTGATCCATCCATTCATCAAAACCACCTCCGAGGGTGCAAAAGTGCATGTTCTGAGGACGCGTTTTTGACAAATCTCTGGACCATTCTCTAAATTCCTAAGAAGGGTTTAAATATTGCTAGCTAATTAACTTGATTACATAAATTTAGGATCCAGTTTTCAAATGACCGTCCTTCTGATAAAGCAAAATTATTTCTAAAAATTGAATCTGACTCTGAACTATTTCTGTATTTCCTCCTTAGTGCTGTAAGCATGTGATGCAGGAGCATCAAGGACATTTTTCATTTGTAAATATGTGATAAAAGGGGGGTGTGACATTTTTATTATTTTATTAATTAATTTGTTATTTTTAATAAAATAGGAGAAAGTGAGGATTTTGTAAATATTCTTTTAAGGAATATGAGAGAAAATACAGTTAGAATTAATGAGGGAGCCTAAGTTGGAATTAGTTTCTAAGTCTTAGGGATGAGAATCTATCTTTTAGGGATGTTGAGAGATTTAGGGATTTGTTGAGATACTAAAGGGATTGAACATTTAATTAAATGATTTTTTAAATTGTGAGCCTCAAAAGCATTGAGGAGGAGTGAGCGTGAGAGAGTGAATGTGAGAAGTTCTCCTTGGGAGCCTTCGGGTAGTTGTAAAAGGGTCATAGATCTGTATATCTGGCCATGAATGTAAATCTCTTGTGAATGTTTATTTTACGTAAATCTGAGTATGTTCTGTATCAGCATGATTGCTTAATTAATTCTGAGATATGGCATCATTGAATTCCTTTGGTATATGTTTAACTCTGTGGGTAGACAGTGTTTAGATGTTTAATTCTTATATTGAATGGTGGATATCGTATTTTTCCAAACGTAATTACTGGGGGTGTTGACTGTATTTTGTGGTGGTGCATTGGCTCTTTTGGTATGGCGAGATCGCATGTAGTTTCGTTAAGCATCGGAGGTATTGTTGAGACTTATTAGCCGGAGGCGCATGCTATGTTGGACAGGTCCATATTAGCAACCAAAACTATAGTTACTGTCTCTGCCCAAGACCCATCTGCGTTGAAAGATCTTTTAAAATCTCTGGACGGTGTTCCCTTTACAAAGGTTCTTTTAGAAACGAGCGGTAGCAGAGTAAAGAGCAGTTCCGGATTGAGGCGATTGTGTGTGTTTATTTCTCAGAGCAGAACAATAGATTCTTCAACCTGCGATTTCCATTTTAAGATTTCCATCGATCCATTTGTCTCCTGATGTTCAAAGTTGCGCTTCGTTCCTCAAATAATGTGATTTTATGACTGCTTAAAGGTGCCTATCGAAGGTGGGAAGCTATCCATTGAATCAACTACAGGAAAGCGGAACTGGTGAGTTATCAAAGGTCACATACAATTGTATAAGTCCATTGAGAAGTCCACTGTTTTAATGATCGCAGAGTTGTATAAACAATCGGGACTGTCATGCGGAATTTGCTGTGATTAGTTCGAGGATTAGAGTCTATATAATAGACACTGGTCCGTTTGCTGGGTGGCGATCACAATTTATATGACTTGACCAACTTTATATGTCAATCTTAGCCTTTGCCTGATAAAATCCTGTTTGAAACCAGTGCCGGCCGACTGATACATAAGAGCCTGCCTATAGAAATCGGTGTTGTATATACATACAAGCTTTGTTCAGAGTTATATAAATTCGGCTGCGTAAAGGTTTGGTGGAGCGATATATTCAATTCCCGGTGTGGTCATATATATTTATATGCCTTCGATCATGGTATGATTACAATGTTGTGTCATTGGAACTCTGAGGTAAAGCGCACCCTTTAATTATGCTCAGCCATTATATTTTGAGGTTGATATATGCTGCTGTGAGTATATATAAGATAGTATATATATATCTTTCTTATGTGGTGCAACCACCAGCTAAAGAATTCTTTTAAGAAGTCGTGGAGCGCACTGTATTAAACAAGCATGAATTTGATAAATCGCGATGAACCAAGCTTTTATATGCATGGTGAAGGAAAGATCCTGGTAGTAGTGGCCTGGGAGTGAGCTGGGTTGCATCAGGTGGTATCAGAGCTAGAATGCTCTGTTGAAGATATTTGTTTTTTTTTTTTCTCTGAATGAAAATATAAAGTTTTGTTGAATTGAAATGTATTTTTGTTGAAAGACTGAAGGGACGATCAGATTTCTAAATCTGATATGCAGCATACACAATTGGAAGTGAACAGGATTGCAGGGAGGAAAAGATCATGCAAGATCTTAAGAGGTGAGATGATTTTCCTGATTTGAAATTTGTAAATGAAGTTTATGGTTGCAGAGAAGATGATGGCAGCGAACCTGGCATTTAGCTAAAGGCTGAATAAGGAGGAAGAAGGTGAGTTGAAGAGATAGCCTGAAGAGAGCAGAGAGAGTGCTCGAAAGGTTCCAGAGGCAGTGAACCAGTACTTACCAAAAGACTGAGTGAGGACAGCTTGGTGAGGTAAGTGGCGGCAAGACAGGAGAGCTTGTTGCAGAGGCTAGTGCAACTCATGGCAAGTGAGAAGATGATCACGGAGGATCAAAGAAGAGGTTCAGAGGAACGCCACAACGATGAGATGACTGCAGAAGTAAGAGAAAGAGAGATTGCAGTAATGAAGGTACAATTGCAGGTACTAGAGGAATGGATGCAAGAGAAAGAAAACCAGAATAGAGGATGGATCTTTCCACTGAAGGGAAAGAGAGTGGTTTGGAAACAATTGCAGAGGAGGTTGAGGCAAATTGTGATTGCCTTGTTGAAAAGGGAACTTAGAGTTCTTGAGCCAGAGATGGAATTGGAGGAAGCAGTCAAGACTGAAAAGTCTTGTGATTTAAAAACTAATGAGTTGTGTGTGTTTGCAGGTACAGTACAAGGAGATGAGAAAGCTTTAGAGTTTGTTCAAGAAAAATTGAATCTGAAGGATGTTCAGATCGATGTTGAGATAGAAAAATCTCAGAAGGAGATGAAGACGAAGGAGTCTAATCAAGATATTGATGCAGAAAGAGAAGGACCAGCTGATGATTGGTCAAGCATTGGTGAAGGTATGGAAAATCGTATGAAGTTTCCAAGTTCTACTTCTAATGAAGTTGTTGAATTTTATAGGAAACTAGATCTCTAGAGAAGAGAGTTGGAGAGACAAAGGACTTATGTGCAGGATAATTTTCTGAGGAAGCAAGGCAGGAAAGTTCTCATGAATGATAGTTATGGAGCAGATGATGGTAAGAAGGAGAGACTAGTTAACAGTCTCATGGTGAATACAAATCAGCATACTAATGTGCTGACAAAAGAGTTGGAAATTGAACTGATAAGGCGGATGATGATGAAAGAATCCCGGAAGAGGCCAACAGCAGTAAAACAAAGGAGAAGCAGGAAAAGAAAGACAGTAAAAGATTGTGAGAGCATAGCCAGTGGAGAAATGCAACATAAAGTGTGGAAACCTGGAGAAGAACATCAAAAAGAAGCAGTGGCAAGTGGAAAGTTGCAACACAAGATATGGGATCCAGGCATACACAGATCCGAACACATGATCAGGCGATCATGATTAATTTTAACGTTGGATTTCTGATGTAGGAGCATCAAGGACATTTTTCATTTGTAAATATGTGATAAAAGGGGGGTGTGACATTTTTATTATTTTATTAATTAATTTGTTTATTTTTAATAAAATAGGAGAAAGTGAGGATTTTGTAAATATTCTTTTAAGGAATATGAGAGAAAATAGAGTTAGAATTAATGAGGAAGCCTAAGTTGGAATTAGTTTCTAAGTCTTAGGGATGAGAATCTCTCTTTTAGGGATGTTGAGAGATTTAGGGATTTGTTGAGATACTAAAGGGATTGACCATTTAATTAAATGATTTTTTAAATTGTAAGCCTCAAAAGCATTGAGGAGGAGTGAGCGTGAGAGAGTGAGTGTGAGAAGTTCTCCTTGGGAGCCTTCGGGCAGTTGTAAAAGGGACATAGATCTGTATATCTGGCCATGAATGTAAAGCTCTTGTGAATGTTTATTTTATGTAAATCTGAGTATGTTCTGTATCAGCATGATTGCTTAATGAATTCTAAGATATGGCATCATTGAATTCCTTTGGTATATGTTTAACTCTGTGGGCAGACAGTGTTTAGATGTTTAATTCTTATATTGAATGGTGGATATCGTATTTTTCCAAACGTAATTACTGGGGGTGTTGACTGTATTTTGTGGTGGCGCATTGGCCCTTTTGGTATGGCGAGAGCGCATGTAGTTTCATTAAGCATCGGAGGTATTGTTGAGACTTATTAGCCGGAGGCGCATGCTATGTTGGACAGGTCCATATTAGCAACCGAAATTATAGTTACTGTCTCTGCCCAAGACCCATCTGCATTGAAAGATCTTTTAAAATCTCTGGACGGCGTTCCCTTTACAAAGGTTCTTTTAGAAACGAGCGGTAGTAGAGTAAAGAGCGGTTCCGGATTGAGGCGATTGTGTGTGTTTGTTTCTCAGAGCAAAACAACAGATTCTTCAACCTGCGATTGCCGTTTTAAGATTTCCATCGATCCATTTGTCTCCTGATGTTCAAAGTTGAGCTTCGTTCCTCAAATAATGTGATTTTATGACTGCTTAAAGGTGCCTATCGAAGGTGGGAAGTTGTCCATTGAATCGACTACAGGAAAGCAGAACTGGTGAGTTATCAAAGGTCACATACAATTGTATAAGTCCGTTGAGAATTCCACAGTTTTAATGATCGCAGAGTTGTATAAATAATCGGGACTGTCATGCGGAATTTGCTGTGATTAGTTTGAGGATTAGAGTCTATATAATAGACACTAGTTCATTTGCTGGGTGGTGATCGCAATTTATATGAGTTGACCAACTGTATATGTCAATCCGAGCCTTTGCTTGATAAAATCCTGTTTGAAACCAGTGCCGGCCGATTGATACATAAGAGCCTGCCTATAGAAATCGGTGTTGTATATACATACAAGCTTTGTTCAGAGTTATATAACTTCGGTTGCATAAAGGTTTGGTGGAGCAATATATTCAATTCCCGGTGCGGTCATATATATTTATATGCCTTCGACCATGGTATGATTACAATGTTGTGTCATTGGAACTCTGAGGTAAAGCGCACCCTTTAATTATGCTCAGCCATTATATTTTGAGGTTGATGTATGCTGCTGTGAGTATATATAAGATAGTATATATATATCTTTCTTATGTGGTGCAACCACCAGCTAAAGAATTCTTTTAAGAAGTCGTGGAGAGCACTGTATTAAACAAGCATGAATTTGATAAATCGCTATGAACCAAGCTTTTATATGCATGGTGAAGGAAAGATCCTGGTAGTAGTGGCCTGGGAGTGAGCTGGGCTGCATCAGCATGCAACATTCGACTGGGAAGAGTCGGCTGGTTTCCTTCCCCTTTCGTGTGTGCTATAAAAATAGAACTAACAAGCGTTGGCACCACTTTCTGGTAAAATATAAGATATTTTAGAGAATCTTCCTCTGACTGGGTGTATTCACTATGTGTATACTTGGTAATAACTCAAATTTCCCTCAAATTGATTCTTCTTTTGCTATTTCGGTTTCTGGCCTTGCAAACGACTGGACGAGTTAAAGACTTTACTCTCTCAACAATTCTCTGGATCGAAACTGCCTCCGTTCTTTATTCCAGGCTTTTCTGGTGTGTAAGCTTCAGGGTTTTTTGTAATCATGTTGCTTTTGTGCACCTTTGATTCTGAGCTTTAGATGACCTATCGACATCAGCATCTGTTGAGTGATACTCTGGAATTTGTGGTCCTATCGTATGCGGCATCCGTTTCTGAAGGGATTTCTTCTCCGTTCTCCGAGCATTGGCGCTTTCCCCTTTTCCTTAGATGTTTCCAGCACATTGCTTCATGTTATTTCCTGTTTTATAGTTTATGCAAAGGAAAAGAGTAATGGTAATAAAGATTGACATGAAAGCTTTAAATCTTATGTATGCATAATTATGACACTCATAGCAAACTGACCCTTCGAAAAACAAAAAAGTTGTCATTCTTGGATAGTTTGGCGTACAATCATTAATTTCTTTTTAAGGCGCGTGCTTAATTTTGATTAATGGACAACTTTCCTTGAATACTACGCCGAGGAAAATTTACGTTCATTGCAGATCGCAGATCGTAGATCGCATTATAGCATCACGACATCATAATATCAGATCATCGCAGTATCGCAAATCGCAGATCGTAGAAATTAGCCATTGTGTGCTACTTTACGCGATGTTGCGATATGAGACGTCACATATCAGCCGTCGGAGATTTCTTAAGTTTTTCATTTAAGAGTGCTTCATAGTGAATGCGATGCGATGAATTTCGCATCACTTCTTTGAAGTTTATTATGCTCATAAAAAAATGTTTCATTCTTTTGTCGCGATAAAGTTTTAAGGAATCAAAAACAAAAATGTTCATAAAACCGTTTGTTTGAATTTTTATTAAGGGTCCCCATTTGCTTGGTGTTATTGCTAATATCAAACAAAGAGGGGGGTTGTTGGTGGCCACAACACCTTTCCATCAATGTCTTATTCATTCTTTCTGCAACAACATTTTGGTGAGGTGTATATGGAGTAGTCTTCTGTCGTGCTATACCACACTTCTTACAAAATTCTTCAAAATCCTTGCTGCAAAACTCTCCACCATTATCTTTCCTCAGCACCTTTATCTTCATCTCTGTCTGATTTTCCACGAGAGCCTTAAATTATTTAAACCTATCAAAGGCTTCAAATTTCTTCTCAAGGAAATATATCCATGTATTCCTTGAGAAGTCATCTATAAATGATACATAGTACACAGACTTACCTAGTGATGGAACCTTCACAGGTCCAAACACATCATTGTGCACAAGTTCTAATATTTATTTCGCCCTCTTACTACAAGAGGGGAAACTCACTCGATTCTGCTTCCCATATACACAATTTTCACAGAAATCAAAATCCAGAGAGCTATTACTCATACCTTCTACCATACCTTTACCATGAAGTATTCGAAGGCCCTTCTCTCCAATATTCCAAGCCTTTGATGCCACAACATGGTCTTCTCTCCAAAGACCAATAGATTTTATGCTCCACTTTCAAGAACCATAGAACTGTTGCACTCATCAATAACAGTGCTACCTTGCAGTTTGTACAGAGTTCCAATTCGAACTCCCGGTATCAATACTAGTGCTCCCTGAACCATTTTATAGGTATCCTTCTTGAACACTATTTTTACACCTGCATCGTCCAACTTGCTTATAGAAATCAAATTCTTGGCCAATGCAGGAATATGAAGAACACCCGGAAGTGTTCTAATCCTTCCACCTTGCAACTTCAACTTTAATTTTCTGCGACCAACAATTCTAGCCTTCCTATCATCATCTAAGAAGACATCACCACCATCATATTTCTCATACTTGTAGAACAACTCTCTATGGGGAGTGAAGTGAAAGGATGCACCTGATTCAATCAACCATGCCTCATGATCTACATGTGTACTTGAAGGAGCCAAGTACACATCCCCACCTTCAAAATACAAATCACATTGCCCTAATGATGGACTCACTAAGCTAGTCTGAAACATTGGTTTCAAAAATTGTTCAGAAGTTTTTCCACAAACATTAAAAAAAAAAAAAAGTCATCTGAGGGTGTTTTCGCCTCTACAGAAGGAGCATCATCAGATCCCTTTCCTTTATCAGGAGCTTTAGATTTACAGTCCCTTTTGTAGTGCCCTTCCTTTCCGCATTTCTAGCACACCACCTTTACAATTTTTCCTGGAGATTTAAATCTCCCTCTAGATTTATATCTCCCACTTGATAACTTATTTTTGTTTTTTTTTTCTGGGACCGTCCTTGTATAGACAAGGCATCACCATTTGCACTCTCCATATTTTTCTGTCTTATCTCCTCTGTCAGCAAGGATGAGACTATTTCATAAAAATGCAAGGCAGTTACATTGCTACCTATTGCAATAACCAGACTATCCCACAAATCTGGTAGAGAACACAACAAATTGATGCACTTATCTTCATATGAAATTTTAATATCAACAGATGCTAACCGACTTATCATAGGATTAAATGCGTTCAGATGCTCTATCACCAAGTCTCCATCTTTCATCGTCAAGTTATACAACTTTTTCCACAGGAACAATTTATTCACCAGAGACTTAGATTGGTACAAAGTCCCTAACTTGTCCCACAAAGCCTTCGTCGTAGCTTCCCTTGATACATTTAGCAATACTAAATTTGAGACACACAATTGTATTGTGCTCTTTTCCATCCGATCCAACTTCTTCCATTCTTCATCAGACACTCCCATTGGTTTAGTACCTAGATCTACCACGATCCACTGATCTTTATCCACCAATAGATCCTCCATCTTGAGTTTCCACAACTCAAAACTCTGACCATTAAATTTCTCGATCTCTATCTTTCCACTGCTCACCATCTTCTTTCACAACCAGAATCGATCTTGCAGATCTCCCATTGAACAAGGTCTACCATGGGCCCGAGCGAAACCCCTCAGCACCAAAGGTGTCCCCTTAAAGCCAAAACTACTCTGATACCAAATGTAGGTTTTAACCCCATTCAGAAATTACCTACATACGAATTCTAAAACATCGAAAATAAACAATGCAAGATCATAACACATAAAACACATATACATAGAGATTTTCCCCTGGATCCCAAAACCAAGACTACCAGCTTGTTTTTTTTCATTATGTTCCTTTCAATGTTATAATACATATTTATACATGGCGAAGCATCCAATACCATGGACCGAAAACCATCGCATCCAAAAACATGTCCGAAAATCATGCACAAAACCATAGGTGGATCTGCCCATCCTAACATAGGGTCCAAAACCAAAATTTTCTGGGGCGCTACCCCGGACCCCATAAAGTGGGGTTACGGGTAAGCCTCAAACCACCTGTGACCCCCCCCCCCCCGCTACACAATCGGTGCAATGAAGGATGGCTCCACCCCCCCTCTAACCCCCCGGTTAACTATGTGGGCTAGTTGTGGAAAGAATATAACATAACCCAACATCAAACCGAAATCAATCGAGAAGATAATTAACACCAAAGCAACTCTAGTGCTGGAATGTAAAAGGCAATTTGCATGTAAATCAAGTAAATAAATTCCACACAATGGAAACAATCTTAAATGATGTAATGAAATGATATGTTCATATTCAGATGGATGGCTGACAGTTTGACAAGTGGGCCCTTGCAGAATTATGTCTTCCTTCTGATCTTCCTTCCACACAAACAACCTATCCTTGCAATGTTACAATCTTCTTGCACTAGTGCAGGTATAATATCTATGTGAAAAGGTATATACGACTTTCCTTACTAAAGACTTATGTCTTAGTGGAGGTGCTCTATGCCTAAGTGCTTAGAGCACTCTGTCTCTGTGACAAGAGACCAACTCTTGCACCAAAGCAGAGCTTCCTTCACCTAGTTTCCAAACTACTTACAAAAATACTGAAAGATGTGCTGGAAAAGAATTGCAACTGTAAATGAAATTCTGAAGTAAATTATCTATTAAAAAGGAAATGCTTCAACTCATTACACCTTGCAAAGGAAATAAACTTCATGAAATAAAAGCACTTCAAAAGAATCAAATAGTAGTCTAAGTGTTTTGCATGTGTTATCTAACTTTAGTAATCCATTTAAAGATGCTTATGTTCTTTGCAAGTGTATTATGTTTATGATGATTTTATGCAAATGCTTCCAGATCCTCTTAAAGGTGTACTTTTAATACCAGAGACAGTTACGAAATTAATAATTCATTCACTTGCGTAATAACTGGAAATAATATGCAAAGAAGTGATTCACTATTCACTGCAAAAGAATGATTAAACCAAAGTGCAGGCAACAACATGAAATGGTGTAGGAAAGAGTTCTATGCATGATTTGATAAAAAATGAGCTAATCCAGAGATTGAGAATAAAAGAAATGCAAGCAACAAATCTCATAAACAAAGTAAACACAGCTAACTCTCAAACCACAGATCCATTTCACACGTTAGCTACAAAAGATATTTTAAATCAGAGCTTGAACGATAAATATTAAAACTATAACATCACACAGCTACAAACGAAATATCCACACCTTCTTTCTGAATAATGAAAGCGAGAGGGGTAAACGAGATGGGCTGGTTGGGCCCTAGCCAACTAGCTCGTTCCCCTTCTAAGGAACGAAAAAGCTCAACACTTCAAAAGATACATCAAATATAAACTAGACGTTGTGTATGAAAATCATGGAAACTCTGTTGTATTACTTGATTTGGAAAATATACATGACAGAGTAGTCCAGCCCCAGAGCTGAGGTGATAACCAAATTACATAAACAAATTAAAATCGATGATTCCTTCTGACTAGCCTCCTCCTACCTATATCTATATTATATATATCCTTTTGGCTCTAGCTGTTTTCACTAATTATAGACATTTCTTGTTTAGGCCTTTTGGACGAATAGACTTAGAAACCAAAATTACAAAATTAGCCAACAGTTATAATACACATGAATCTCGTTTGGTCGTAACCTAGCTTTGGAAAATATTCCCTGATTGCACACCACTTGTTATCCTGCTTCAGTTCATCAATAGCTAAACTCAGAATCAAGGATCAAGACCTATCCTCATGGAAGATTTGGCTTCTTGGAAATCTTGAATAATCTTTGTGGTGGTGCGAGCCTCTACCTGCACTAGTCATACTCATTCATAATTAATACTGAGTTCCATGATTACTATAGGAAATTAATATGAGTTACAATAGATATGTAAATAGGCATGAAATCCATATAAAATGATTAATAAAGTGATGAAATAAATCTTAATATAAAATATGAGCATGTGCACGAATGGGTAACTATATTGTATTGAGAAAAAACAGAGGTTGATTTTGATGGAAATGGGGTAGAAAATAGGGAAATTTATGATACCAACATCCTCCCATCCCTAAGCTATTGTGTGTCCTCACACAATGTTTTACCTCTGCAAAAAACCTTCAAAAATGAATGGCCAACTCCTTAGTCCTAAACTTCAATGTTTATTCCCGTTGTTACTATCTTCGGCTTCTTGTCTCCCGTTTTTCACAACTGCTTAGTCACCTTCTTGAGGCGTTTATAGCATTTTGAAGCCTGATAATTCCATACCTTTACTTGTTGCTTCTGCCCCTTTACTTCTCCAAGTAACTCCACCTCGCTCTGTTTCTGCCAACTCTGCTCTTTCATGACCTGGTTCAAAGCCTCCAAGTCATGGATTTTTTGCTCCAAATCTACTATTCTACTATTGAGGAAAAGAGTGGAGGGTGTTGTGCTAAGATCTTTAGGTGTGAACATCTTTTCTGCCACGGACATGAAACAAGTCCCATCATCATCAAGATCAAGGTTGTCAAAATCTTGTTTTATAACCTTGTTGAGGATTTCTATTCTCAGGCTTTTCTCGTTACTAAGGGTTTTGATGCCCTCACCAATCTTTGTGCCTTCTGCACTCAATTCCCTGGGGCTCTTAACACCTTTTTCTCCTGGCTTCTCATGGGATTCAACACCTTGCCTTTCCAAATTAGTAAGGATTTTGGTTCCTCAATCTTTTACAACTGCAGGGACATCAGTACCCTATCCTTAAAACACCGCCGGGTCTTCAATACCCTAACCTTCAAAAATTGTAGGGTCTTCAGTACCCTGACCTTCTAAAATCATAAGGTCTTCAGTGCCCTAACCCTCCAAATCATTAAGGGTTTCTATGCCTAGTTTACTGAAATTATCAAGACCCTCTGCATGTTGTTCCTCTTTGTTCTCTTCTACTTTCACTTCACTAGTATGCGGTGTTGACATCATCTTTCTGCTCCTTAGCCTATTGACAAATGTTGACAATAGGACATCGTCTTCTGCATTCTCATCATCTTCCATAATATGTGCCATTGCATCTATAAGCATCGAGAGATTATGAACTATGGGGGAACTTTGGGGTGCTTCATCGATTACGATTTGAGAACTTAACTGGTTCGTCCCTTGGGCAACAATTTTCCTCCTCATTGAGGTTCTAGTCTTCCTCTTCTTTTCCACGGGTGGAGTGTTCTCAATTACCCTCTTCTCTGCTTTCACTGGTGAACTTTTACCTTACCTCTTGGTAGGAGACAATGTCCCTTCCTTTATCTTCTTACATGTACTGGTACTAGCAGAGTCTTCTGCACCCCTTGCTCGGAATTCTTTTAGAAATGCTCCCCACGTTATCCCCTTTTCTTATAACTTTTTCTTGACCAAAATTGTAATAAGCCCGTGATGGAAAAGCTTGTTTGCAACCTGGCTTGTACTACTACTCTGCATGTTTTTTGCCATCTTCTCAAGGCTTCTGAGCAAGAAGCGAGGAAAATTAATCAATTTTCCTACCTCGAAATGAAACAACAATTGGAGGTGGTATACAAATTCCAAGGTATAGCATCCTTCTCTAGTTGCAAACTTCTGCAATATAAACACTAAATCAAACCACTTCCCGACCATGGCAGTCTGTGGAAGTCCCTTTCTCCATTCGACCTTAATTTTCTTATCGACCACAAATTGGTGCCAACGCTTCTTTGTGAGCCGCTCTTTTTTAAAACAATGCTCCCTTGTAAGTGGAAAACCTGTGGCTTGTGCGATGAAATCCTCTGTAATTTTGAATTTTAAGGACCCGACCCTGACTCGGCCTTCTTTGAATGTCCTTGCAAACTCTAATGCTAATGCCAT
This sequence comes from Pinus taeda, assembly GCA_000404065.3. NCBI lineage: Eukaryota > Viridiplantae > Streptophyta > Pinopsida > Pinales > Pinaceae > Pinus > Pinus taeda. The sequence continues at coordinate 16,496 of APFE030902225.1, read as the reverse complement.
GTCGAACCTGTCAAACTTTTGTAGAAATGGCAGGAACCCATATTCTTGCAATAGTGCAAGACTGTTCCTGTACTCGGCGATTTGTTCAATTTCCTACAAAAACAATTGTTCATTCGTCATAGGTGCCATTTTGAACCACACTCCACTTTTCTCTGTTCACACCCTCCAAGGAATTTCCGAGCGACTCCATCGTTTGCGGAGAGTTTTATGCTTGAGGTTCATTGCCCTCTGTCTTTTCAGATCCACTCACACGACTATCTTGGAACAACACCCCCCCCCCCCACCCCACAATTGGGTATTGATTCCTGTCAGCTCGCTATGGGTGAATTGTGATGATTGGATGCAATGGTGGTATAGGCGGCGGTGGTGCAATAGCTACAATGATCAGATTGTGGGTAAGCTAAAAATGTTGAAGCAGTGTGAAATCATTTCAAGGAGCGTATGTAGGTTATCAGACAGTAGTACCATCCCGCAGTCAACGTCATAATTCAATTAGGCATACTTCAACATTTATTAAAAAGATTAGATTCCAAACCTTACACACCTTGCACTTTAAATATTTTTTCCTAGATTAGTAAATAATGAAACAAAGCATCAATTAAAACATGGAATGAGATAATAGGTTAACACATGTGCAGGAAAGTACAAGCCTATAAATATCCCTGATAAACCACTCAAGGACTATGTAAATTGCTTTCACAATCAACTGAGTTTCTGCACCAAACTTGCCTGCACCAGAGACCTTTACCAAAGAGAGAAATTGATAGGACATACTTCTGTATGTGGACTTAAAAAAATTTCCTCAATATACAAGAAAAAATTATTTTCCATCCTTTGCTGTTTCTTGAACATGCCTTCTGGATTGACTGCATCAAATTCTGCAATCAATTTATGAGGAAATAATGAAGTGGGAAAGGGGTAAAAAAAAATTAGAATGGAAAGGAATATCACAATAGGGATTTCAGAAACAATAGCCCCAAGAGGGATGGATAAACGAAACGGGATGGGGGAAAAATTCAATGGAAAAGAGGGATTTTACGAAATTGGGTAAGGGTAATTTCTTAGAAGAAAGAGGAAGGTAATTCATTGGGGAATTTGAAAAGAAACTAGTGGGAAATTTTGAAATGAGAAATAGAAGAAAAATGATCGTTTTACCTTGAAATCTTCCCACACTAGTGCAAGGAAAAAATAACTACAGCGGGAAGTAAGTGTTTACTTGGATAAAAATGTCCATGCTAGTTACTCAAAACTTCGGTAAGTTCTTAGTTTCGTGAACCTACTTCTTCTTGGTGGTAGCTAACATATCTAAAAATCAAGTAACATTCACTTTTTAATTAAAATTTTGATCTTCCTGCCAACATGTTGGTTTTCAGGTCAATCCTTCTACAATCATGTTAGTCAACTGATTTTCATAATTACAAGATTTTTTTTTTATACTATTTATTTTTGTTATTTTTTCTTTTTATTTTCTTTGAATATTTTTTTTTAATAAGGACAAGAAGGAATCAATTCTTCAACATGTTGGTGTTACCACCTACCAACTCCTTTTCAAATGGTTGTTGGACTTGATGCATAAAATCTCCATTAGGAATGGGCTAAAAATATGCCTTTGGTTTATGTCGGTTTACCAGGAACACAAAATTCCATCCGTCAATAGTTTTTATTTCTACCATTCCATTTTCAAAAACTTTGACCACCTCATAAGGTCCCATCTAGCATGTATGGAATTTTCCTTTAAAATGTTTGAATCTTGAATCATAAAGCAGTACCCAATCACCTAGTTGGAACTGCTTCTTCTGAGTGGACTGTCATGCCACTTCTTACACTGTTGTTGAACCAAGATGTTCTGCTAAACAACATCCTTTCGGATTTCATATAAATCATTTAATTAAAGAAGGCACTATTACTATTCTTTAGAGAGATATAATCCCAATTGGATTGTAGTCCTGAAAGTCTTGATCTGGAATTCTGCGGGCTTGATTGCGGAAAAAGCTCCACAGTTAAGCGCGCTTGAGCCAGAGGAGTTCTGGGATGGGTGACCTCCTGGGAAGTCCTGGTTACCGGGTGCAAGCCCCGGAAGTGATGATTGATGCTATGTGATTCGTTCTCCACATTTCACTAGTTTCAATCCCACTTCTTCACCCCTGTGAGCATCACCCGATGCAATGAGTGCTAAGTGAACTATTCAAAAATCATGAGAAATTAGTCAGTTACGACTACCTCTCATGGAAATGGTCATACGTTTGAATGACTTACTTAACGCAGTTGAATCCCAAAATGATATCTAATATAATGCACTGCGTAATCCCCCATACTTAAATTCAAAAAGAGTCAAGGGATCTCTACTTGAATGGTTCATGAGGCACAATACTTGATAAGGTTTTGCAAATGGGGTAGCAAGCTAAGTGGGCTTGATTGTGGAAAAACCCCACAGTTAAGCGCGCTTGAGCCAGAGGAGTTCTGGGATGGGTGACCTCCTGGGAAGTCCTGGTTAACCGGGTGCAAGCCCCGGAAGTGATGATTGATGCTATGTGATTCGTTCTCCACTTTAGTTTCAATCCCACTTCTTCACCATCACCCGATGCAATGAGTGCTAAGTGAACTATTCAAAAATCATGAGAAATTAGTCAGTTACGACTACCTCTCATGGAAATGGTAATACGTTTGAATGACTTACTTAACGCAGTTGAATCCCAAAATGATATCTAATATAATGCACTGCGTAATCCCCCATACTTAAATTCAAAAAGAGTCAAGGGATCTCTAACTTGAATGGTTCATGAGGCACAATACTTGCTAAGGTTTGGCAAATGGGGTAGCAAGCTAAGTGGGCTTGATTGTGGAAAAAACTCCACAGTTAAGCGCGCTTGAGCCAGAGGAGTTCTGGGATGGGTGACCTCCTGGGAAGTCCTGGTTACCAGGTGCAAGCCCCGGAAGTGATGATTGATGCTATGTGATTCGTTCTCCACATTCACTAGTTTCAATCCCACTTCTTCACCCCTGTGAGCATCACCCGATGCAATGAGTGCTAAGTGAACTATTCAAAAATCATGAGAAATTAGTCAGTTACGAATACCTCTCATGGAAATGGTCATACGTGAATGACTTACTTAACGCAGTTGAATCCCAAAATGATATCTAATATAATGCACTGCGTAAACCCCCATACTTAAATTCAAAAAGAGTCAAAGGATCTCTACTTGAATGGTTCATGAGGCACAATACTTGCTAAGGTTTTGCAAATGGGGTAGCAAGCTAAGTGGGCTTGATTGTGGAAAAACTCCACAGTTAAGCGCGCTTGAGCCAGAGGAGTTCTGGGATGGGTGACCTCTGGGAAGTCCTGGTTACCGGGTGCAAGCCCCGGAAGTGATGATTGATGCTATGTGATTCGTTCTCCACATTTCACTAGTTTCAATCCCACTTCCTCACCCCTGTGAGCATCACCCGATGCAATGAGTGCTAAGTGAACTATTCAAAGATCATGAGAAATTAGTCAGTTACGACTACCTCTCATGGAAATGGTCATACGTGAATGACTAGCCTAACGCAATTGAATCCCAAAAATGATATCTAGTATAAGTTATGTTTAATTTATGGTTTTTTTTTCACTATAAGGCAACCCCTCACTCTATATGAGGGAATTGTATTGCAACTATGTAGATGTGTATTCTGAGCGAGAAAGAGAGAGGAGATTGTGTGACAGAGAAGAGGGAATTACAACAGATTTGTTGTAGGTTGTATCTCTTCATTTTTCTAGACAATATAAACTGAAGGACTAGCTGTTTTTTCATGGACATAGCCCAAATTGGGTGAACCACATATATATGTGTCTCTCTCTTTTTATGCATTTTCTGTGTTTATATTTATACAATATATTTTATGTGCTCCATTGCTCTGTAATATATAATTTTCTAGCAATCCTGATCACCCAGTGGACATAAAATACACACATATAATATTGAATTGTGCATGAGTGTGGAGAATGGTGATTCAAACCCATGGTTAAAATCTCTATGCTTCACATAATGTTGAGCCCCAACAATTTTCTACACAACCAAAGCATTGCACACTACTGAGGAGGTATCAATAGTAAAGCTATACAGACAAAGTAGAAATTATAATTAAAAATTTGTTTAGCTCACCCCCCTTCCCTCACCTACATAAATGACCTACAATCATGTCAGTTCTGGCATCATTGGGTAGAGAAGTAGCATAATAGTGTCATTTTTAGTGTTAGTGATTAGAGAAGTCACCAATGGAAAGACCAGTCACAAAATTAGTTTTTCTTTTTAATTTTTTAAAAAAAGTTTAGTTTTCTAAGAAAATTGTCCTAGACTAACAAAAACCAAAAATTAAGTGACTTCCACCAAGGGAATTATGTCCCATTAGAGTTTGTTGAGCCAATTAGAATTTAGAAATAAGATTAATTGAAAATTATTTTTGAAATTATAGGAAAATAACAATATTAAGCATTCTCTCCAAACTTTGGTTAAAATTGCAATAAACTGGGGAAAATTTTTGAGAGACAACACACCAAGAATGCTACAGTACCTACAAAGGAAGGAAATAATAAGGATTCGACAATCTCTAATTCACTTTAGAACATCTCCTCATCTTCAAATCAATCCAAAGGTAAGGGAATTCCTGATCGGCAATCCCGAAGAATTTCCTTATTTTTGCCTCTCTACTATAGGCTTTCAAAAAATGAGGATTCCTATCCTTTATCAGAGGATACCAAAGTGGAGAACCTAGCTATCAATTTGTTGTTGTGTCTTGAAATAAATACCATAAAGAAAACCTTTTCCAAAGAAAGAGCCTCTTCTGTTATCGAAGATTAGAGAAAGAGTGGTTTTCATTGGAGAAAAAAGAAGGGAACAAAATACAAAAAAGTGTGCTTATGTGGAGGCACGAATTGAGAGATAAATTCTCATTTCTCTAAAACTCTAGAGGAGCCATTATTACCACCATTTTTTCCAGGCACATCTAACAAAGCCAATCTCAGGGTGCTACAAAATTTCAGGACCTTAGAGTAAAGTTTCCCGATTCCATTATCTCCTAATGAAGATTATTCCCTTTAACATAAGGGGGATGGAATCATCCCAAACCAAAATATCCCTAATTAACAAAATTCAATAAAAATGCCCGACCTTAGTCCTTTTATAGGAAACAATGGAAGAGAATGAAGAGGATTGTGACTTACTGCTGAAAATATTTCCTACATGGGAAGTCTATGCAACTAGTGCCTCTGGCATATCCAGAGGATTCACTGCTATGTGGAAACCTAAATATTTATCCTTCAAATACTTCATATTGTATGATGGAATTAGTTTAGCTAGATATTGTAGAAGACTATGTTACCACATTCACATTCTAAACATATATTCCCTTATCATAACCGAAAATCATTTTGGGATAAGATTGATGCTAGTGGAATCCTAGATATTCATTCTATTCTAGTATCAGGGGATTTGAATTTCATAGTGGACACATGCGAATATTGGGGCTAGAGGGCTAAGATGGACCTGTTGGGAGGCCTTTTTAAATATAATTTTAATCACAAGATGCTTAGGGGAATTGTCCCTAACCTAATTTTCCCGACTTGGAGAAATTGATGTTTTCGAGTAGATGTAACTGCCAAAGACTTGATAGATTCCTAGTCCATTTATTTTTTTATGAGAGATGAATAAGCTTGAGACTACATATTTCTTCTCAGAAATATCAAATCACAATGCTATACTTTTGGAATGATGCGAAGATAGGGATCTAAATGTCTTTTTTTCAAATTTGACCACGTTTAGTTAAATTAACTAGAATTTATTGAATTGGTTAATGGTAGGTAGATGGAGAAGGTTAGTCATAAATTAAAGAGGCTCAAGAAGGAAGTTAAATCTTGGACCACTAAGAGTAAGAAGGAGCTCTGGAGGGACCTACCAGCTATTGAACAAGAAATGACCCCTCGAATTCCAAATATTTTTTAAAACAAACTAAAAAGGTCATATTGGACATGGTGGATAGGAAAAGCAAAATCCTTAAATATCAAGAAGAAAAATGGAGGCTTAAGAGTAGGATGGCTTGGAATCAAGGAGGATATAATAATACTATATTTTTCCATACAACAACATCAAAAATGAAGAGTGCTAATACTATTTGGTACATATGAGATGATGTAGGTAGGTTACACACTTCATTGAATGGTATCAAGAAAGAGGCCTCCTTATATTTTAGAAAGCCATTTAGGGAGCTGGAGGTGGATAATAATGTTGATAAAATAGGGATGGTAAATACATTTCCTCACATGGTCAATGATGAAGACATTGTGCAAGTGGATAGGCCAATCTCTGAGGATGAGCTCCTAAACACTCTAAAAGGGCTGGTGAAGGATAAGAGTCCGGGTCCATATGGATGGCCAATCGAGCTATTCCTCTTATTCTATGACTTAATGGGATCTAATTCTCTACAAATGGTGTAAGAATCACACTTCTCATGTCATATATTAGGTGTTATCAATGCAATCTTCGTTATTCTCATTCCAAAAAAGTCAAACTCTTTATATTTTCATGATTATAGACCTATCTTTCTATTTAACTATGTTTATAAAATGATATCTAAAATTATAGCTAATAGAGTTAAGAATACCATCTCATTGCATATCACTTAGGATAAATATGGATTTCTACCTAATAAAATAAACTAGGATGCCGTGGTTATCACACAAGAGTGCATACATTCAATTAAATCACGTAATATGAAAGCATGTTTTATCAAAATTGATCTTATTGTAGCATATGATATGGTAGATTGAGAAATTCTTAGAATGATTCTTCACAAAATTGGTTTTCCATATATACACATCAAATGGATAATGGCATGTGCTTCTTTAACAACTATGGATGTTTTAATCAATTTTGTTCCAACACACTTATTCAAGATATCTAGGAGATTGAGGCAAGGGTGTGATATTTCCCCTCTTATTTTCATTTTGATCATTGATTCACTTAGTAGAGGTATTAGAGTAGTGAAGGAGTTTGATTCAATTTCTATATGTAGGGTAACATGAAACACTTTAACAACACACCTTATTTTCGTGGATGGCATTCTTTGTTTTGGAGAATCCAAAATATCATAATGGGAGGTTTTCTACCAAGAAATCACTAAATTTGGCAATGTATTTAGTGTCATTATCAACAAATATAAATCAAAAAATATTTTAGATGGGGAGGATTTAGATGTTATTCAACATATAAACTATCTCTTTGGGATAAAAAGAAGATATCTTTTAGGAGGATTTAAGTATTTGGGCTTCTATTTAAAGCCAAGAAAATACGAAAACTAGGTCTCAATCTAGATAATTAATAAATTTGAAAAAACACTTGCCCTTTGGAGTTATAAATGCCTCACTCTAGAGGATATAGTGACATTGGTTAAGGTGGTCTTGCAAGGAATATAAATATTCTATATGAATTTATTCCATCTTCCAATGGTAGTCATTAGTAGGATCAATGCGATCATAACAAAATTCCTTTGGTATAGTGTTGGTAATTATTGGAAAAATTATATGTATTCTAATTCCAACATTTAATTATTAATCCATGGTTGTAAGACTTAGAGATGAAAGCACAAGAAATTCTAGATTAGAGCCTAAGTTAATCTAGTTGAGAATACAAACAAACTTTAAAAGATTGAAAGTAAATTTTATTCTAAGTTTATTAAATAATAAATTAACCAAGCACTAGTCACATTCTTAGATCTAAAATATAATGTAAAATAGGTTCAAAGGTAAATGTTTTAATAACATAAGAAACTAAAATATCCCTATTTTATTCTTTATGCACCCTTCAAAACTAAATAACACTACTCAAGGAAAGAAATCCAATGAATAACATACAATCTAGAAACTACTCTGTTTCTTCAAATTAACTAAATCGTTTCGAGACCTTCAATTTACTAGCTCATGAAGTAAAAACGATGGAACCTTGAATTTTTTTTGTAGAAACACAGTTGAAACATAAATATCAAAGCAATTTTTCAAAGAGACTAGAAAGGAAACAATTCTAGAAATTCAATAAACAAATCTCAATAAATATATAAAACTACCCTAAAGGAGGGTTCTTGTAATGGCCTAAGAAACCTGGTGCACCACACACAAATTAAATTCACACAATATAAATCATATAAGAGAACCAATTCATCAGATATATACAAATGTAATTAACCATAAGCATTCAACACTCTTCTTTAGTAACTTGACTGTAATATAGGTACCAAATTAGAAAACTATATTAGCATACATAATAGAACAAGTACAAAAATAAGAAATCTAAACTAAGAATGTACAATATGTTACCAAGATGGATTAGTGGGATATTTTGACACCAAAAAGGTACCTAAAAACCCATAGACTTAAATTCTTCAAAAACTCAGTGAATCATCGACTTTGAATTTTACTAATCTTCAACAAAAATACAATTTATAGAGAATTCCAAATGATGATTTCTATCCCCCACAAACTAATCAATTACAAACTCATGATCCACTTCCTTAGACACGTGAAGTATTATTTATACACTAAAACTATTTCATAAAGATAAAATCTAATCCCCTAAACTCAGAAAGCATATTCACAACTTTAGAGGAAAATCTCAGAAATCTGATTTTTTTGTAATTTTATATAAATTGGTTTTAAATAACCAACTATATGTTACTTGAACATGATTTATTTTGGAGAGTTGCTTCCATGGAGTCTGATTTTCCATATTATCAACAAAAACCTCTCTTAGAATTTCTTGATTCGATTCCATGGCCTTGGAATTTTTGTATGAAGTTCACTGTTTGAATACTTTTGCCAATGTGGGTTTTACAGAAATTTTGTATAAAACTCCTTTGAAGAACTAGTTGTAACTTTGAAAAAGTATTGAATTTTTGGAAACAGTTCGAGATACAAGTAAATTTCTATGTTTTTAAAAAATCCCTTTCTCGTATTCTTGATACAACACAATATGATCGTAAATTGAAGAAAGAGATGGCAATTTCAAAATTGTTACCTATTTTTTATTGTAGCTTAAATCATTTGCTAGGATCCCACATGCCTGAGATGGGTATATTCCAATATTATTACCAACATATTAAGGCCATGTGGCATCTATATGTCATTCTTTGAGTAACAAAAACATATTTTATATTTTTGACCTTTTTCCGTTTGTGTAAGTGCATAATTATGTACGGAATTGCCGAACTGGTACTGAACCAAGTACTAAACTGCCAAATTGTTACTAAGCTAGTATAGAAATAGAAATTTTCATATTTTAACATGCTCCTTGGCCACATAACCACATTAGTAAACTGGCATTGATAAAACCATGTTAAAAACAGATTTAACCATTAAAAAGATAAGAAATCCGTCATAATTAACCACAAGGTGAAAGAGGTACATTTAGCAGAAGTTGGTGGTATAATTGTTATGGAAAGTTTCATAAATGAGAGAATACAAATTATGAATGGAGACTTTATATAATAAATGATGTGACATATTCAAAACCCAACATTCCACCATGCCTAAGATTTTGCATGCACTCGTGCAAACAAAAATCCTTGCCTATGACATTGTTTCTTGGTGTAGGTGATTAAAGATGAATTTTCATACCATCATAGACATGATATGTTTCACAACAAGGTAGAAACAATTGAGGAGAAACAAAATATGTACTAGGAAGGGATGATGGATGATATAAGTGTTGGAAATAATACTGAGAGGGGGAGGGGGGTGAATCAGTATTATCAAATCAGTAAAAAATTTTCCATTTTCATACTCAGATTCATATACGCTACTTCAGTTAAGGATATCCGCGTATATACGCGACTGTGTTAAGAGAAACTAGCATACATGCAGTAATCTTATAATTCAGTTAGCTTATCTTCAGTAAATGCATCAGAACATTATTAACCTTATTAACAGTAACAGTAGAATAGATCATCACACATAAAGAGCACACACATGAACACCATGATATAAGGTGGAAACCCAATGCGGGAGAAAACCACCTGCTGCAAGTCATCTCAATCTTCTTCTTAATAAGAAAATCCTTTTACACTATTTTGTACTGGTGCAGCCTTATACCAGTATGGGAGCTACAACCCCCTTTGCTCTTGTACTAGCCGATCCATTTACTAGTACACAGGCTAGTACCTGCTACAATGCTCCAAAGATTTCCTTTAGCTCTTGTACTAGCTTAGATACTAGTACATAGGTGCTGACCTACAATATTCTCTCCTCCAGGTACCGCGTTTCATCAATTTCCAGACTGGATACACTGAAGCACACCACTACAATCTGAAGGCCACGTTTCATCCAATTTTCATACTGGACCCATCAATATCATTGAAGTACACAAACACTAGCATCATCAAAAACCCAATAGAGAAGAACACTAAACTCTGCAACAATATTCAGACCCAACTATATCATAAAAATCATAGCTCAAATGGTATACGCTATTTGGATGAACCAAACCCGCGTACATACGCGCTTTTACCGAAGCCAACCCGCGTATAGATCTGTAAATATTCAATCATGACTTGCAGCGATTTCAAACTTAAGTTATACCCAGTTCAGAACATTACTTGCGTCAGTATACAGATCTAGAATAAGCATAATCAATCATATAGAGATAGTTCATTTCAAACCATTTGATCCCGATCTATCCTTAGATCTTGTTCTCCATCAACTTGTGAGATCCCTCTTAGCTTAGATCAAGCAAACCATAACCTGCATACTAGATCTCATCCTTCATCAGATATTCAAGTCTTTTCCATACATTTTCCTAATGATCTTCTTCTCCTTTTATAGTCTTAGGCCTTGCTCAATACCATGGTCCAAAACCATAATAAACCAATACCATCAACTCAATACTAGGGATCAACACGTCTGTCGAGATGCCATGGTCCAAAAACCATAGGTTCAAATTCCAAGGACTAACCGCCACAGACCATAGGTAAGTTTTCCAACATATACGCGCTTTTCCTTGCATGAATGTGCATGCATACGCATACGCGACTTTGTAACGACTAACTTGTGTGTATACGCAGATCTGTCATGATGAACCTGCGTATATGTATTTTCTCTTCATTCTTGTAGTCTTGTTCATCAATTCCTCGCTACTGACCTTCTGCACTTTGATTTGTCATCTATGTGGTTTTCCATCAAGGACAACACTTGTCTCATAATGCCAACAAACTCCCCCTTTGGACTTGATGACAAAGCTAACTTGTCACACTTAGAACTATCATCTGATTCCTTTGAGTTGTCCTGCATCCCATGCATTCAGTCACATCTGATATCTCTTCTGTAGATTCATCTAA
>APFE030902218.1:28634-98655 GCA_000404065.3 Pinus taeda | reverse complement strand
TTTAGGACACTATATTTCAGCAGCTAGCATTCAGGTAGACCTAGCCAAAATCCAAATACTTTTTCTTATTCCTACTCCTACTACTCAAACAGAGGTACGTAGCTTTCTTAGATTCTCTGGTTATTACAAAAGGTTTATAAAACATTATTCATGTATTGCTGCACCTTTGTATGCACTAACTGGTAACGTCAATTTTCTTTGGATAGAGAAATGTGAACGTGCCTTCAATGATATGAAGAAGCTCGTATCTACAACCCCAGTCTTTCGAGGACCGAATTGGGATTTTCCATTCTAGATATCATCTGATGCCTCAGACGCAGCAATTGGAGCGGTCCTTGGATAGGAGGAGGATAGAAAACCATATGCAATTTATTACATTAGCAAAAATCTATACCGTGCTGAATTAAATTATATTGTCACTGAAAAAGAATTTCTAGTTGTTATACATGCTGTCAATAAATTCATACATTACATTACTGGATATCATGTTACCTTGTACGCAGATCATTCTGCTATAAAATATTTAGCAAACATGCCTATCACAAATGGCAGAATAACTAGATGGCTGATTTTATTGCAGGAATTTGATATTACAATCAAGGATCGACCTGGGAAAGAAAACCCGGTAGCTGATTTCCTCTCAAGAATGCCAAAACCAGTTGATGCAGCAACTGTTGAAGATCAATTTCAAGATGAGAATGTCTTTGTCATTGCTGTTCAAACACCCTGGTATGCTGATGTTGCCAATTACCTAGCAGTAGGTAAGTTACCAAAGCATCTAACCTCTAATGAGCGAAAACAGATTGTTTACCGAAGTACTAGATTTTCTTGGATTGGGGGCTATTTGTTTCACACAGGGGCAGACATGCAAATCAGGAGATGCATTCGACAGGACGAAATTTTTGATATATTAAAAGTCTGCCATGACCAACCGTGTGGTGGACATTTCGTTGACCGCAGGACTGCACATAAAGTATTACACACAAGGTATTATTGGCCCACAATTTTCAAAGATGCAAAGAAATTTGTCCAAGAATGTGATAGTTGCCAGAGAGCGGGACGCCCTAGTCAGTCAGATGAGATGCCTTTGAAACCATAGCTAGTCATCGAACCATTTGAGCGCTGGGCTCTTGATTTCATGGTACCAATCAACTCACCATCAAACCATAAAACATACATTTTGGTGGCAACTGGATACGTCACCAAGTGGGTTGAAGTAGAGGCCTTTCCTAGAGCTACAGAAGAATCTGTTATACAGTTCCTGCTCCATCTATTTGTACGCTACAGCCTCCCTAGAGAGATAATTACAGATGGAGGGCCACAGTTTGTTGGGAACAGAATAGCTGCAACACTCAACAACTATCATGTCCAGCATAAAATTACCACCCCATATCACCCACAAGAAAATGGGTAAGTAGAAAGCAGTAATAAGATAATAGAAACAATTTAAAAAAAAATAGTTGCATCACCTAGACGTGATTGGGCTGCCAGACTACCTGAAGCACTGTGGGCTTATAGAAAAACATGGAGAAGCACCACTGGTCACTCACCTTACCAGCTAATGTTCGGAAAACAACCCTATATTTCCTATAGAATTTTAAATCTAGACTTTATGAACAACACAAGAAGTTGGTTTAGACTTAATTGAGGCACAGACTAATCGACTACAACAGATCAATGAACTTGATGAAATTAGGCTCTCTGCACTTCAACACACTGCCCTAATACAGCAGCAGAGAGTTAAATGGAATGATGCTCTCATTAAAAATGAAGTCTTCCATGAAGGAGACTGGGCTCTTTCATATGACTCCAGATTTCAGGACTTCCTCGGGAAACTTCAGACTCGTTGGCTGGGACCATATGAAATCTATAAAGTACATGAAAATGGTACCCTTACCTTGATTACTATTGATGGTTCTAGATATACCTTTAAGGCAAATGGCCATCGAGTCCGTCTCTATCGTAAACTACTTACTTGAGAGTCCTTCTGCCAATAGCTACGCCAAGATTCAGATATGGAGATCTTAGGGGAGGAAGACAAGTCTTCCTCACCTGTAATGCACTAAGAAATTTACTTTTCCTTACAATTTGTACATAGCTTCTTGAATTATTTTTGTATATACTTTTGCAACAAGTTTTGTTATTTTTGTTGTTCCTTTTTTCAAAAGAAATAACAATTTTGGTTTTCTGTTGTTCCTTTTCTAAAATGGACAACACTTTGTGTTTTGTTGTTTCTTTTCCAAAAGGAACAGCACTTGTGTGTTTTTGTTGTTCATTTTCCAAAAGGAACAACACTTGTGATTTTTGTTGTTCCTTTTCCAAAAGGAACAACACTTGTGTGCTTTTGTTGTTCCTTTTCCAAAAGGAACAACAATTGTGATTTTTGCTCTTCCTTTCCCACACTTGTGATTTTTGTTGTTCCTTTTCCAAAAGGAACAACACTCGTGTGTTTTTGCTGTTCCTTTTTCAAAAGGAACAACACCTATGATTTTTGTTGTTCCTTTCCCAAAAAGGAATAGCACTTGCGATTTTTGTTGTTGATTTTCCAAAACGAACAGCACTTGTATGATTTTGTTGTTCCTTTTCCAAAAGGAACAACACTTGTGATTTTTGTTATTACTTTTCGAAAAGGAACAACACTTGTGTCTTTTTGTTGTTCCTTTTCCAAAAGGAACAACACTTGTGTGTTTTTGCTGTTTCTTTTCCAAAAGGAACAACACTTGTGATTTTTGTTGTTCCTTTTCCAAAAGGGACAACACTTTTTCTTTCTGTTGTTCCTTTTCCAAAGGAATGACACTTGTGTGTTTTTGTTGTTCCTTTTTCAAAAGGAACAACACTCTTGATTTTTGTTGTTCCTCTTCCAAAAGGAACAACACTTTTAGATTTTTGTTGTTCCTTTTTTAAAGGAACGACACTTGTTCCATTTTACTATTCTTTTCTCCAAACGGATGGCATTTATGAATTGTTGTTGTGCCCTTCCTCGAAAGGAACACTACTTATATGATTTTTGCTATCCTTGTGAAACAGCGTGTTCCTGTTGCTATTCTAAATTAAGGATGCTTATTGTTAATGTTCTTTCAAGTCTTTTTGAATACGGCTATGAATTTATGTAATGGGAACAAAAACACAGCATACAGAAATCAGTCAATCATAAATCGCTATCTTTATAAGACAATGCCCTGAATTGGTGAAAGGACGCAAGAAAATACATGCCTATTCATCATCTTTTGTTGCCATTTCTCTACTAATTCCATTCTGATTGGTTATCTGTATCATGATGGTTTTTTTTAATCCTCTCTGATTATCATTTAGCAATAAAGAGCAAAGGATATATATATATCTATTGGGATATTAAGACTTCTTCCACCATTCCTACTCTTAAGGAGTGTTGAACCACCCTTTGTGTATAAAAAGGAAAGGCTCTTTATGAAAAACAAGAAAAAAAAAGGAAGTCAAACATGGTTTCTAAATTTTCAAATTGCAGGATAGGAAATTTCATTACGAGCTGGCCTACCATGATTATCAGGACGGAAGCGAAGTGGCATTCCCACTGTGGCCACCACACCTGGGAAATGGTCCAAAAGGTATATCAAACAAACAACCCTTGGAACAGGAGGTCTCATCACGAGCTGGTCTGCCCACTATTCGCTCCTCCCTCGTGAATGGCATTATGACTAACTAGTCACCAAGCCAGCTTAATGGCCTACATTTTGACATTACACAACGTTTCCTGGCATACACAAAGGAGTGTGGTTCCGGGGTGAAATAAACAACTCTGCCAAGGTTATGGACACCTATCGGCAGCAGAGCACTGTTAATGGTATTGAAGTTGCATTTTTACACCAATAGGTAAGAAGATTGAATCCCCTTGTTCCCTATGCCATGGTAATTAATTATATAATATTACCCAACCATATAACGCATGACTATATATTATCACCAATCATTACAGAACTAGTGATAGTGACTGCATGAGACTCTCTATTTATGGAAAATGTCTTAACCCCGAACTTCCATCAAATCACCGCAGTCTCTTATGTACTAAAGCGATGTAACTTTCTACCTCGATTTCAGTAATAGGTTGTTTTTGCAAGCATGGCATATTTCCATATGCTGTTCCATAAAGACCTTACGATAGAAGAGGCGTTGCTCCTTTCTTTGACAGCTGGGATAGCCTATCACATTACCGGGGGGGAGGGTAACCTGATCAAGAGCACGTGTCAGTCCGTTATTTGAGAAATTTTGTATTCGGGCACAGCACGGCTCAATGGTATTATCTTTTTCCATTTTTTTTTCTTCTGCATGAGTTGTTGTTCAAATCTATCTCCACTACATACACCGTAGCATTAGAATTTGAACGAGTAATAAGCCATCAACTTCTCTGAATCTCAACATATAGTTGTCGTTCCTTTGAGAATTTGCAGTGGAACTATGGGAGGAAGGTTAGTTCGCCAAGAACCGCAAGTGTTAACTGTGTCGGCTGCAGCCTAGAAAATCCTGAAAAAAGTAGGATGGCTGACCTATCTCAACCGCCTGAAGGAGTCCAATGAAATAGTAGCGATTGAATTTTTACAGAATTTGTAGGAAGACTACTCCACAGTAAGAGGAAGATGAATAAAAGTCACCGACAACATAATAGCAGAAGCCTTGGGACTGCTAGCCACTGGACCAGTATGGATGGTAAAGAAGGAAAGGTTGCAGAAGATTTTAGAAATCTTTCAGGACGAGGACCAGAGCTTGACAATTCGAGGAAAAGGGGTGCTGCCAGCAATGCTAGGAGAGCCATGGGTGGAATTAGAAAAAATCATCCAAAGCTACATCACCTGTGAAGGCAGAAAAGACGTGGTAAGACCATGACATCTTAAACTCCTAGTTGTTTTAAAACAAAAATGTGCTATGAATTTACTTGCATTGTTGAATTCACTACTTCATGACATTGCACGAAGCATGAAAAGAGCACAACACGTAGAGTCAGTCGTCAACCACCATGGATTAATTCGGCTGATAGTTAACTATAGTCTCACCCAGCAGTAGAGCAGCTGGGAAGAACTAATTACCATCATCAATGGAGGGTCGGCCACATCCGGACGCCTGAAAAAACGAAAACAAATTACTAGCACACCCCAACGTTCAAAAAAACGGATGCAGGATACTTTCACAACGGAGGAACCTAAAAAACGATCTGAAAAACAGAAACATGACACCAGCACACTCGAAGAGCCAAAAAAACACCGAAAATTAGCACGCTCGCATGGCTACCGGGGGGGGGGCTGGAGAGCCCTAGGAAGGCACGAGCCAGACACTAGAAATCGAAGATGAGTAAATCCAAAGCAAGGATAAAGTAGAAGAAGATGACGGAGAAGCAGACAAGTCTGCAGAACCAGAAACAGAAGAAGGAGAAGAGGAAGTAGAGCAGTCTGCAGAAACAGAAATAGAAGAAGAGGAAGCAGAGCAGTCTGCAGAGGCAGAAACAGAAGAAGAAAGCAACAAGGAAGCAGAGCAGTCTGTAGAGGCAGAAACAGAAGAAGAAGAAGAGGAGGTAGAGCAATCTACAGAAGGAGAGGAAGAAAAATATGAGCAATCTGAAGAGGAAGGAGATGATGGAAGACAAGCTGCGTAGTCCGAGCAGGAGGAAGGAATGGAACAGCAGGAAGGTAGCCCATTACAGGACACATTACGGGAACATGAATTGGCCAAAATTTTGTCCAATATGGGCGAATATGGCCAACCCCTGAGTCCATCGAACCTCCATGCTGTAGAGAAACCCCAGGAGAAAGATGCACCCAAGGACTCACATGCAGAAGAGACGGAAGTAGAAAATTTCTCCATTCATAATGAGAAAATATCAGAAAATGCTGAGCGGGAACAACCTGTTCCTAATCAGAAGGCACCAGAAGAAAGTCCAAAGGAAATAAGGGCAGAAAAAGAGTTAGCCCAAGAAATAACAGAGCCAGTTGAGGTTCTTACTCTGGAACAGCCACTCCTAGGAGAAAATCAGGAAGCTAGCTGCAAGCCAAACCGCAACGAACAGCCTGTTGTTCCTTCTGAAGAAATAATGGAAATAAGAGAATTATGAAAGGAACATCATAGATTGTTGAACATAATAGTCTAGCTTCACCAGTAGATTAGGGTTCTAAAAGCGAGGCAAAGGGTAAAAGGGAATTCAGGAAGAAAAGGTCTCACCACACCAGTAAAATCCCTTAAGGGCAAGAGGCGGATGACCAAAATCCATCCCACTGCTCAAAACCCTGACAAAAGCCAAGTTGTTGTTCCAAATGAAGCTGAAAAGCAGACTGCTGTTCCAATTGAAAAGGAACAGCAGTGGGCTGGTGTTCATGTTAAAATTGAAAAGGATGATAAGATAGTTCAGACAGAGGCACCACCTTCGGGAGTAATAACGGTTCTGAACTCGAAGCAGCACAATAAGAAAGTTTAGGTAAAGCTCCCAGCCTCCACGACTGCATGGAAAAAGGATCCGAAAACGAGAACCCTTCACAAAGGTTTGAAGCAAGCCCAGCAAGAAGTGGAAAATCTTAGGGAGCAAATGGTCCCCCGAGAAAAATATGAAGAATTACAGCAGCAGCTAAGGAACATCAACTTATCTGAAAGCCAAGATTTCCAAGGATGGCGAAGGGAACAAGAGAAAGTTGCAAAGGTAACCCGTAGATTAGATGTAGTTATTAAACAGATGGATCCTTGTGTTCTCTATACAATGATGTCTTAACATGTAGATCCCCTGCCAAGAACTATGCCCTATTTCTAATGGAAAGGTATTTCCAATTAAAAATAAAGGTTGTTAAGGCAGGTGCTCCCATACAAATTAACAGTATAGATGATTTCATAAATTGTTGTAAACATTATGGGGTAAAAGTGCAGAGATTATTGTGTGAATTTTACTTGCATAACCTTGTACTAGAACAAGAGACTGAACTGAACCCTGGCCCTTTTGTTGGGGACATTTAATTGCAAGCATTTATCTCATTTGCAGTCAATAAAATTAAATGGATTAAAGCTTGCAACAAGTTTCAAAGACAAGAAAACAGATTAGATCTA
This sequence comes from Pinus taeda, assembly GCA_000404065.3. Taxonomy (NCBI): domain Eukaryota; kingdom Viridiplantae; phylum Streptophyta; class Pinopsida; order Pinales; family Pinaceae; genus Pinus; species Pinus taeda. Next base: position 91,602 of record APFE030902218.1, on the reverse strand, counting down.
TGGGTAAGAGCTGAGCCTAGGGACCCAGAACAGTTATGGAGGAGACATAGAAATCTCATGAAGGCTCCAGGAGTGATTGAAGCATTAGGATCCATGCATGAAGAAATCATTCAGCAGGGACTTGAATACTTTTCCTCTATTAAAGACCCTGCCGTTGAAGTAGCTAAATTTCGATATCAAATATCTAATCCAAACATCCAGCTTAGAGAACCATTTAAGTATGAGAATTTTAAACTTGCTGCTAACCGATTTCTCCTCTATGGCGAAATTTTTTTGAGGGCAGGGCCATCCTGGTTCGGATATAGGTTCCGAAGTCCAATCATTTGGCACCCTGCACCCAGATACCAAGCCCTGTATGAGATGCCTGAGGGTCAGACAGGCTATTTCTTTGATCATTTAGTTTCGCATCACGGCTGTAGGCCCTCACACGAGATTCCATCTCTAGCCTACTCACTCACTGCTTTGCATGTCAACTACAATGTTTTCATGAGGCCATGAAAAAGGGTAAGCTGGGGGGTGTGTGGAGTATCAAAGAAGGTATGTTTTGATGGTTACTTTAGTATCTTTTCATTAGAACTTATAAGCCTTTTTGCATTAGAAACTTAGACAATAATAAGGATTTATAATGAAACACATGAGATTAATAGAGAACGCTGATAATTGTCATTCCTATGTGCAGGAGGGAGGAAAAACGGAAAGTGGCCATCCTAAAGAAAAAAACAAAGATGAATTAATTGTTGTCCCTTCAAAGGGAGACTGCGTGCAAACTAGATCAAAACGGACCAAACCAGGAAAGGAAGCGGAGATACCAGCTCGGAGCAGAAAAGGAAAGAAGTGACTAAGGATTAACGATTCTGCGAATCCCTTAGGATCTTAGATCTTGAGGGATCGATGTTTTATCTATTTCTGCATCTAGATATCTCCGTCATCATCCTTATATAAGGGATAGCGTTGTTGGGTAGAGGGGAGGACTTTATGTAATTTCTTTTAAGAAAGATCAAGATTATGATCTTTATGTTCTGTTAGAGACTTGAGTTACTATAATTCTACTTCATGCATTAATACAAACTTGGTTACTCTTTTATCTTTGAGCCTGGATCAATCTTAAGCAGTGTACCACTGGAGGCTAAGGGCCCAGCCCTAGAGGACACTTGCTCTTGTACCATTACATGTGATTTCTGTGTGGTTTGTTTATCGACGTAATCCAGTAATCTGTTGTGTTTTATAACGTTTATGTTACATACTCTGTTGGGTTTAACTCATCTAATGTTCCTGCAAACAAAAGTCTTGTATTGACGCTGCATCATGTTATCAATCCTTTAAGTGTTGGTATAATACAGTTAATCTCTATAGGATACTATCATTCCATTACAGAGTTTTATGCAATTGTGTTACAACATTTATCTTGAAGGTTTTGATTTCACATGATTATTGAATCCTTGAATGTTACTGTTTTTGTTTTGAGATGCAATCGTATGCTTTTATTTAGAGCGATAACAGAGTTAGATTAAGCATGTTGTGTTTATATGGTTTTTAGTACTGTTCCATCTCGGATCTGTAGGAAGTGTTGTTCCATAGTATGTGTATATCTTTAAGAGCGAAGGATTGATGTTTGGATTGGAGTGATTAAATAGAATTTATAGCTTGATGAACTTAGTTACTGCAGTTGCTATTCCATTTCTGAATGTTGTTCCATTTCAATTGTTGTTCCATTTCAAGGTTGTTGATTTGTTGTTTTCCTTACTTGCTATTTCATTTCTTATTTATTAAGAACAATCTCAGGCTGTAGTGAGCATTAGCATCTGCTACCTGGCTCCCAGACCTCTGATCTGTTCTCATCAGTCATGAAAGGGATGGGTTATTGCTACCGAACCCTTGGCTGATGCGTTGTTTTATTTCAGTGCTACTTTCTTTACTTGCCGTTTTATTTCCATATGTTAAGGACAATCTCAGGCTATAGTGAGTGTTAGCATCTACTACCTGGCTCCCAGACCTCCGATTTGTTCCCATCAATTATGGAAGGGATGGGTTATTCCTACCAAACCCTTGACTGATGCATTGCTTTGTGTGATTTAGCCTTTTGAAGTATTTAAGTTGTATATACACATCCATTTACTCTTGTAGTTTTAAAAAGCTATACTACGAGCATTACTCTAACAAACACTAAGCCTCAGACATATACACTCTTTGAAATAGCAAGACGTTCCCAGATTGACATATTAATGTGAGGTAACTAGAGGTGAAAGAGACCCTTTTTATAACTCTACAGTGATATCCACTTCACAAATCTAGTTTTGTAAAATAAACAACATTTTTCAATTGATCTAAAAATTGATCAATGAAATGGAGAGGGTATTGATTCTTCACCATAATCTTGTTTAGCACCTTGTAGTCTACGCACATTCTCCATGTGTCGTCTTTCTTTAGCACCAACATGATTGGTGAGATGCACGAAGAAGAACTTGGTCTGATTACCCCTTGATTTAACAATTCCTGCACCTGTTTCTTAATCTCGTCCATCTCAATAGAATCCATCTTGTACAAGCCAACATTTGGTAAAGAAGAATCTTGTTGTAAATGGAATTCCCATTTTGGGTGAAATCCTCTTGATTCCTGAAGTAATCCATCGTTATCAGAAATAATTTCAAACCATTATTTCTTATAATCAGGATTACAACCTTCGAAAGTGTCAACCATCTCAGCCTCTTTCACTCTCACTATCATTAGCATGCACCCTATCCTGGAATTAATCAGTCATTTAATATGTCATGCACTTAAAAGGCTAGCATTAACTCTTGTATGATGATCTTTGACTATCTATTCTACCCCATCCTTCGCAAGGTGGTATTTATTCTCATGCTGAAAGAAAACTACTTTCCTTTCATATAAATACAGACTTCCCAAGATGATTCCACAGATGTCCAAAGGCACAACATCTAACTCTACCTCATCAACTAATTTGGAAGCAATAACAAATATGGCCCTACGCTGCTTGGTAACCTTTAATTATTCTTTATTGCTTACCCAACCAAGTGGGTATGGACTTGGATGAGGATTAGTTTTGAGGCCTAACTTTTTAACTAAGGACTCTAAGATTAAGCTTGCTTGGGAACACGAATCAAATAAAGTTTCTGCCCTTGTGTGTTTTATAATAACCCTAATGTGGAGTAACTCAATTATCTTTCACTCACTACTTAGAGGCTTATTGAAATAACTAGTACTTGCAATCGAATCAGAACTATCGTTAACATAAAGAGTACCTTTTACACCCAAGGTTGTGATCAAGTCTCATCGTTGTAATCTTATCCAAGGTCCTGTTCTGTTGCAAATATCTTGTAATTCCCTTTCCCATTGAGTCTCTTCGATCTTAGCTTTGGATACATCTTCCAACAGTGGTCCTCCTTAGGACCCTTACTTGCAATGAGTTGAAGACCGTGTCACTCTATCTGCTTTCTTGGTTGTGACAGTCTTCTTATCCTTCCCCTTGCCTTTCTTCTGGAATTTTCCATGTTGAGGTTTGAACGGTGTTTTCTTGGCTTGATCATCTCTACCATTCTTTCCTTGTATTTCAAGATGAATAGCCTTTATGCTAGTTGCATCAATGGTAGTAGGCTCAAACAGTAACAGTGAGTGTCTTATGTAACTATGTAACACACCAACACACTTAGTTACAGTCTCAAGCGAATCTAATGAGATTCCCAAATTCAATGCTTATTTCTGAAATTCTTCAGTGATGCTTTGCACATTCTGGTCTTTACCTTGCCTTAGATATTACCATTGCATAAGTTCCTTTTATTTATAACCCAAAGGGTAAAATTGATCTTTTAATGCAGAAATAAAAATATACAAAGAGGACAGAAGGTTACCTGACTTTGTGCTACCCTTCTGCAACTTGCTCTCCCACCAAAAGAGAGCAGTGCCGCTCAGCTGAAGGGATGCTAACTAAACTTTTGCCTCATCTTCTTTGATCTGCTAGATATGACAGTAAACCGCTATCTGTCTTATCCAATTATTAATTTTTTCATCACTACACTCTTCATTGAACATGGGCAAGTCAAACTTTACATCTAACTTGAAGAACAATTTCTTATATGAATGCTTGGAATGTCGATGGGAGTGATGAGAAATATCATTTGAAGAAGGAGAGGGAGGAGGCTCTTCTTCACCACCTTCTTGATTTTCTGATCCATGGACATCGACATCCTTCTCCTCATGCCCAAGTGCCTTCTCATACTTTGGGAACAACTTGTCCACTTTTCCTACCATATTGTAGAATACCTTGTGGAAATTATGCTCCTCTTCCCAATGAATTTCTTCATTGGCCATGTTTCTTCTTCGTTGTGCACATCCTGCTTCAGGACCAAAGGACTTAAGCATTCCTTTTTTTTTTCACATCTTATTCTGGGTTAGCATTAAATCTTGCAATTCACGTCTACAAAGACCTGCTCTGATACCAAACTTGACCCAAGATCTTTTACTCATAGATGCATCAGAATTACATAAAACAAAGTTTATTAACCACAGAAATTAAAAACACATAAACAATGAAGAAATAACTAGAAGAACACGAAAACCATGACATAATGATTTGATTACAGAGTTTGTCCAATTTGGACTACGTCTGCAGGCCCTACTCAATAGTGGGGAAGCCTTCATTCGTTAAGTGGAATAAAAAAAGAGGTAAACGTAAAAGAAACAATATTTACAATCCTTATACCTCCAAGCTAGAATATGGGAAAATAATGGAGAGCCCAGCTTTAGAAACAAACAATACCACTAAACTCCTGGCGAAAAATCATGCAAAAATGCCTATCCAAGCTCCCAATTCCTATAATCGGGCCTTCTGGAACTTCTTGAAGCCTCCCTTCTAGTCAAGGTGAGGACCTGACCTGCTCCCAGGGTTAGGTTTTGTTGTAAAATGGATTCTAAATTAATTAGCCAGTCCTCTCTCCTTCTTCCAACACAAAAGGGTCTTTTATACAAGCATGGAAATAATTCCTCAACTCCCAGGTAGTTCTAACCGTATGCCAAGTTAGGCAGGTGGGACTGTCTTAAGACCAGGGATATTGGGCCTGAATGATACATGCAACAAACCTTTACAAGTGTGGAAAAACCCCTTTTAAATATGGCATGAAACCTCTTTGACTACGTGTTGAACTTAGTGGTTGATGTTATCAGTGGTTCTTCGCAATCAATGTTCCATCAACGTATAGACCAGTCCCTATATGAAATGGCCAACAATACAATGGACTAGCCAGGCTTATACAACATAATATATAGCATATCACATCTGGGGACTCCATCCCAATCGAAATCAGCATTTAAGGTATCGGCGTATCAACCCAACTTACATTCTGTGATAACAGGGACCCATTAGGACTATAAATCTCAATGTATAAGACATCACGTCTCACAATGCTGTCACAAATCGAAATCGATGATTACTTTCGGAGCCGCTTTGCATCCACTAGCCCTTCTATGATAGTGATATATTGCATCACAACTACGCTCTATCGAGGGTTGATCCTTAACGCTTGTTTATTTGATTTGTAGTGTACAATATCGCAATCGGAGCTGGGATCCTACCAGGGCTGATTCTTAATCACTTTACCTTTTTGAGAGTGTGATATGTGATTATCACATCACAACTTACCTAGGGATGATTTTCCCTTAAGTTGCTTCATATCCTTCCTATGATATGTGATATTCGGGACCAATGGAAGTCTTCCATTTGGCTCTCCACCATTTGATGATACTTTTGCCATGTCATCTCCTCCTTCCCCCTTGACAAGTCAAACTTGAACTTTGACTTGCTCTAACTTCTTCATATGAACTTGAGTTTGGGTATCGTTCACACCGTTGCAATCAGGATGATGAACATTTCATTCCAATTCTAAGTTTATCCAAATTCTTCCACTTTGAGTTTTGAACCTTTTACCATGCAACTGGTACTTTTCTAAAGATTCACCTAGATCAATCCTCCAGGGTCCTCCTCGATCAACTAGTTTAGAAAACAATTAATATTGATGTGTTGGTTTTAATTATTAATTCAAGAATAAAGTTATACGTAATATGAGTCTATGTAATTTTTTTCTTGTTGATTATAAAATGTTATCAAACTCCTAAATTACATAATAAAATATCACACTTAACACAAAGAAAAATACTAATAGTATTTGAAATTAAATTTGTTAAGGTAATAAACATACTAGTATAATTCTATGATTAAATAAATTTTATGGAAATTTTAAAATTGTGCCAACCTTATAGTGGAATAGTATCTCAACACAACCAGTGCAATATTTACTAGATCAATGTATAATTAACTTGGTCAATAATACTAATATACTCAATACTCTTGTCATTAAATAATATTAATCAACCTTTGTATAGGAACCATAAATAATATCAGAAGAAATAATCTAAGGAGTCTAAGATTAAGTGATCAAAGAGTTTCATCTGCAAATTCATATCAACTTGTTTTATATATTTTATCATGATAAGTTTATTCCAAAAAATAGTGAACTAACTGATTTTTAAACATAATCTAGTTAAATTTATAAATTCTAGATCCACTGAATAATTCCAAATTTAATGAAATATTTCTATGTTTGAAGTTCTTGTAATAGATTTTTTCCATTTTTAATGAAATATTTGCTAAAATCAATGGTCTCACTTGAGAATTATTATTATAGTTCTCAATTTGAAGTTATGGTTAAAATGTCTAGGAAGAGGAAATCAGTTACATCATTACATGAAGTAACATCAACAACTTGGTATCCTAGTGGTAAAGTAGTAGAATTAGAAAAAGAAATAGAATGTTCCGTAGGGGTATTTGCTATAGAAAATAGGTTGTATATGGATGAACTCTCCAAGAAATTTCTTCAATGAAAAATCAAGGTCAATACTCTACAGCAAGAACTACAACACCTAAAGAATAATTAGAATCTAGAGTTGCAATGACACAACTAGGAATTACAAGAAATTTTTAGGATTATAATAACATAAAAGAATAAAAACCATGGAAAAAAAGAAACAAAAAGAGAAGCATACCTCTAAAAAAAATTACTAGTGACTGAAATCATGTTTCAAAACTAAATTCAACGAATACAACAAACACATAAAAATTGAATGGAGATGTTGAAGAGGGAAATTATGAATATATTTTTTTACAAAACTCAAGTTATTGTTGTTAATTATCAACTAAAATAGGTTCAAGAAAAGTTTTATCATAGATATTTTAAGATTTTGGTCTTCACGTTGAACTTCAAATCTTAGACAAGATTGAAGCCATAGTGAAGGAAGATGAGGAAATATTTGAAAAAATCTTCTTATGGGAAATGAAAGAGAAATATGACAATATCAGTATATTATCCAAAAATTATAAAAAAATGATGGATATTTCTCTAAACCAGATAAAAGATGACATGTTATATATAAATGAATACCTTAAAGAAATAATGGATTAGTGTGATAAAATTTGGAATCATGCATTAGACATCATGTAAGATCAAAACACACAATACTCTAAAGACATTGATAGAATTCTACCACTAGTCATCTATGTACAAGGTGTGGAGGAACATAGGGAAAAATATAAGGATCTTATTGAGGCTCTTTGTAAATAGTTAGTTACAAAAACTCATAAATATTTTCAAATCCCTTTGAATTCATGAACTCTATCTCTAAATTTGCTCCAAAACATAGAATCAAGAAAAAAAGCATGTATTGAAAAGAATTGGGCAAAGCCACATCAACCTGAGCAACATTAATCATATATATATAACTTAGATACCTGAACTATTGAACAATTGGATAGATTTAGAGGTTAGGGGAATGAAATATGTACCTCAAGGGTAAATATTGACCTAATTTCCTTGGACCACAAATAAGTAATTCAGGTAGTTTCAACAACTTCAACAGTAATTCTCTTTGTGAATCAAAATATCATATGTTTCAATACATTATTTTCTATTTTATTTTCCATTTTTAAGAAAAATAGTTGTAAATATTTCAATATGATTTTTGATGAATAATTTGGTCTATATATACATCTTTCCTTAACTAGAGAATGGTCATCATTGGTCGATCAACCAGAGGGTCACCAAAATAAAGGATTCTCCCATCAATTGAATTTCGATCACTTTGAAGATTTAAGGGAATTGTTTTGCGAATTTCATTCAATTGTAATGGATCCATGTGTGCAATATATTATTATATTCATCTATATTTTTCATTAAATGTGAGAATCGAGATTAACAAATTATATTTTATTGTGAATGTTAGCATACTTATTTTCAATTTATAATTGAAATGAGTATTTGTGCATAAAGATTTATTTAAGTTTCATACTATCTCTGAATGCTTAAACAATCATGTTTTTGTATAATATTCACATTTCAAAATGGAATTATCTATTAAAGCATATCTTGATCTAATGAATTTGTCTTCAGAAGAGACTATTATGTATTATCATTCATTTTGATTATCTCTAGAGGAACTATAAGCTTTTTATTGTGCCTATATTGTACACTGAAGTGTTCTTGTAATATATTTGTATATGCATTCAGGTATTTATTTTCTACAGGATACAAACTCAATGGATGGCTTCTCATCGTCAATTTCAGAGTACTTATTTCAATTTTATAATCAAGATAGGTATTTTTGTAACAATTTTTTTTTAAGTTTCATATTATTTTGTATTATTGAGTTAATTACTTGTTATATAACATTCATGTGGTTGTTGTACAATTGAATCTCATTCTTGAGGTACTTCAGGTCATTCATTTCATCTTATATTAGAATTTCATATAGGATTTAGTTGAGCTTCACTGAAAGGTCCCTTTTAAGGAGATAATATCTCTTAGTGGCAACAAGTCCCACATATCGGTGGAAGTCTCTGCACCAAATAGTTAAATTTCTAATTGGTACTATGACCAAGTGATGATCCCCTCTTGCAAGAAAGAATTTTCCTAGCTATCAACAATTGGCACTAGAAGGAGGGAATGCTCACAAGCTAGACCTGTGTAGTTTTTCACTTTACAATTTTATTTTTAATGGATCCTTCCCAAATTACTATTTGGAGATGTGTATCTAAATGAGCATCATTGACCAATCCATTAAATATAGCTAAGATCTTGCTAAATATATATATAGTGAAAGTAAGGTTACTACATCTGAATAGGCTTCTCAATTTGTCCATAATTGTATTTCTCATTAGATTTAGAATAATTTCTTATTGAGGACAAATATTCTGATATGGATTTATTGAAATGGTTTCTATACATTTTCCCTCTTCCTTGTATACAAATATAGAATAATCCTAATAAAGATAAATATTATGATGATATGAATGCTGCGGTACATATTAATGATGATTGTTTAGAACATGTTATTTAATCACATGGCTTAGCCAATTTTAATATTCAATTTCAAAGATGTGAGACTGTATCCAATCAAATCTAACCCCCCCCCCCCCCCCCACCCCACAACCCCATGAAACAATTTCAAATTTTCATGAACTCCCTATTAATTATAAAAGGATATTTGATTTAGAATTAGAATTGAAGACTAATACTAATAATTATTTGAAGGATAAAGAGGCATTTGATCACATTTGTTGTGATAGTCATTTTTCTCTATATCTTGATCTATTTGCTTATTATAATGTAAGCAATGTTTATTCCTTACGTTTAGTGCTTCCATCATATAATCATTCGCTATCAGAAGATGAGGGAACTATTATAAATTCAATATAATTATGAATTTTCATTTAGCCAGATTCAGGATGATAAAATAATGAACGATGATTTTAGGAATATCTTTGAAAAATCACATGCATCAATTTTTAATCCATTTGATGATACATTCAGTGTTGAGGAAGAGAATAAGATCATTTTTTTATGAAACTTGGGATGCTGATGACAATGCAACACTTCACCCTATGGTGATTTTATCAAATTATCATGTCATTAGTTCTAAGGAGGAATCCAAGTTACAAGATGACATAAATCCCGATATAAATAGTCAGATTATGAATCATTACCCTAAATCTTTTGAAAATCAAATTGAGTCCCAGATGGAAAAAAAATTACCTTTCCCAGTCACAATTTAGATCTCATAAATCAATATCCTAATCAAGCATGCTATGGTCTTGAGAATTTATAGGTAATCAATAATATGCAATATGATACTAATGCTTCGGTTGATTGTTGTTGAAAAGAACTTAGTATGAATGATTTCCAATTGTTGTATAATAGTAATGTACATTATGCAAATAACACTATAAATCTATTTTCAAGAATTTATATTTTTTATCTTCTCAGTATCCTACTAAAATTATTTAATGTGTATATGATTGTAATATTTCATTTTCTTAATCTTATATGTTGGTATTATAAATACCTCAATGATGATGGTTTAGTGGGAAGGGATGCATTATTTTATATAATTTATTTTCTTCAAGATGATGAGAATATGGAGAAACTTAATGAAACATTACAATTTCACATAATAGTTATCCTTCAACATCTTGTTATTTATCTCAAAACTAATAAAACCATAAATCTTAATAATCTCCCACAACATCCAATACTTGAGACTACCTCACATAATTCCTACTAGCTAGGCTATTTATCCATATGTTCATCCTAACCTTCGACATGTTTCCAAATTAATTTTGATTTTCTTATTGAATTTCAGTTGGAAAATTTATTTATAAAGGAATTATTATTACATAATGGTTTTTATGATAACATAGAAACTTGGTTAGAGAAATCCTTCCTTACTATATTTCTTGTAAATAATAATGTCACCATTTTACATATTTTATGTATAGGTTTAGAAATCTTGAACTTTTCTTTTTATAATTTATCATTGATTAAATTTATGTTCCCAAATTTTTTATGTATATATGCTCATAGATTTGAAGCAAAATGAATAACTCCAATAAAAATTTGATTTTACATAATTTTGACTGCCAATGTAGGTTATATTAGAACTAGAATAATAAGTTTGGCATTGCTTCTAATTTATTCTCTCATTTTTACATTCGAATAATCCAATTATGTCAAGCGTAGGATAAAGTTTCGTCAAAGGGGAGTGTACTCTGCCTTTTTCCTTTCTAGTTTACATTTAATACTACCCTAAATTTATTTCTAATTATCAATTTACAATTGCTAGAACTTAGTTATGAAATGTATAGCACATCATATTTACTAAGTAGGAATCCTTAAAGGGAGAACTTTGTTTTAAGTGACACATTGCTTTTCCTCTATGTTATCATAATTGTACACTTAGTTTATGATTCATCTTCTTCTTCTTCTTTTCAAAGAAAAAAATTTAATTTTATTCAACCTGTAAACAAGAAGAAAAATGATATTTTTTAGATGCCCAAATGAATTCAAATATATCATCTAAATATCCTACAAAAACCTGAGCACAAAGCTCCAAAGAAAGAAAATCGTCCACTAGTTCGGGGTCAACATAAATCCATACAAAACTAGAAAACAACTATAAAAACTACATTTTGGGCTATGTGTAAAAACACTTAACTACCCCTTTCTACCTTTCATTTTTTCTACTTTTTTCCAAGCTTCTTGATTGGGAATGGAATTTACAATTTCCAGTTGATTCTCTTCCAACACTTCCATTTTATGCTGACCACTTTTGAAGAAATCTCTTTGTCTCGGTCCAAACTCTCATATGCATGGGGTCTTTTGATACCTCCCATATTTTTTTAAGAGGGAGGTGCTTTGATTTCCTACACTTGAAATCTAGTTGTTGCCTCTTGTATCATTAGAGAGATTTGAATTAATGTTACCTTCTATTCAAACCCTCCATCCATTTATATTCCTTGTCATTTCTAGGCATCTATAGGATTCGCTATTATTCCATCATCCTCCTCATGTGAGGAAATTTTCTCCCCTAAAAATGCCAACCCTTTGTATTTTGTGGTCTTTTATTTCTCCTTTTCAGACCTCTATTTTCCCGTGGACATGAATTTTGAAGGTGTCCAGTTTGAAGACAGATACAACATGAAAATGCCATATTTCAAAATATAAATGTTGGGTCCACCGAAGACTATTATGAATCAGGTGAATATGATCAAGTAAACATTTTATAAGGCCAACCTCTACACAGATCTAATAAAAGGTAAAGATTCCCTTTGAATGCCTCTTGAGGTCCATGTTAACGTACTTCAAACCCAAAGTGTTTCCAATTCCTTCGAAGAATTAGTGGTGCCAAAAAGGAGGAGGAAGGTTGTGTAATTTGACAAAAACCAACAATTTGGAAACTACCATGGTGTTGGCATCAAATCCTAGAAACTGTTGGGGTTATAAAAAGGTTTTCGCTACCCCAAAAATATGGGCCCTCATTGATAACGAATTGCACATCCTTCAAGGAAGAACATTGTATAACAAAAAACCCCTAGAGAAAAAATGGATATCACAATTTGAGGTCCAATTAGTACATACCCAATGATGAAGATCATGTTTTTTTTGGAAACCTTTGAGAACTATTGTGGGGGTAAATTAGTAGTGTGACTTATTATCAATTTTTACAACTTTAAACTTCTCTACTAAATCGTGCACCATTAACTAGCAACACATTATATCATCACATGAATATAAAATATGTAAGAAGCTAAATCAAACAACCATGAGAGAAATAATACACAACAAAACTATCAAAATCACATCCACACAAGAGACACAATATGTCTAGTGGAACACATTCACTAGGCTAAAAGCCAGCCTTATTGCTTTTGCGGTACTTTGAATCTTCTATTAAGAAAAATGTTTCTTGTACATATATTATTGACTCCATTCAACTAGGAAACTTGAAACATATATAATCATTTGAATCCCATCAACCAGGAGACTTGATTCTACTGATCAACTCAGAAGACTATGTTCTCACACAGATCTATGAACTACCATCTGTTAAAAGCCACCATGATCAACAATCCTTGCCCAAATTTGATTAGAATATCTAACACTGATTGGACTAAGAAATTATTCCTTTTGTTGAAACTTTGCAATCACTACTCCACACCCATGAAGTCATTGTTCCTCTACTCTATGTCAACCTCATTTCATATATTGTCGTACTAGATCTTAAGACTATCTGCTCAACTGATTCAACTCTACAATACAATCTCCAACAACAAGACATCATCATCAAACTAAATAAAATCACCTCAATAATGTGCTCTCTACTCCAGCATAATAGTGGCCACAATGCATGCATCAATTCTGAATAATACTATTACCAACAAATGAAATAAAACTCATACTCAATCATAATAAAAGAAACCCTCACACTAAAATATGAATGATGCATAATACAATCAACAACATAAAACACAATGGATATGTGCCAAATGCATTAGAAGCTCCTACAAAAGAAAATGTGAGAATCTCAAATATGGAGCTATACCAATCTCTCCATCACTACCAGCACCTCTGCCAAAAATATTAGCTTCTCGGATCTGCAATATGAAGCTTTGAATCAAAAGAATGCTTCAATAAATAGATTTGCTCAGACTGCTTCCATTAACACTCATATAATAAAGTAATATTGTGCACCAATAGGTCTGAAGCATGATCACACAATGCAATCTTCTCTTTCTCACATATGCACACCATCAACTATCACTGAACTCCAATGTGAATTATATAAAATTTGTTGGGTGAAATTCACCTTAGGCTTGAGATCAAGAGTGCACAAATTTGACAAAAACAATCCACTAACACCACTAATTTTTCACTAAAGGTGTTCACATCATTAGAGGATATTTTCATACCATTCCTGACCATTACAAATTAATCTATAAGTCTCTAGGAATTTTCATGCTAATTTTCATCTAATTTTCTGGAGAAATGCAGAGAAAAGCTCACTTTAGGCCACATTCATAGGTAGGACACTAGTTGATATTGATTGTAGTTGCATGGATAAGACTTGTTACTAGTGGCTAGAACCTTTCAGCTACATTTGTAATCTTGCTTAGGACCCACTAGGGTAGAGCATAATGAAAATCAATGGACCTTCAGTTAAGAACCTATGCCAATTATTTGAACATTTCCTCTACCATCTAAACCCACCTCCAAACCTCTTCCAAGTCCTTTGATACCTCTTCAAATGGGTGAAAATTTTCTCCTAAGTTCCACTACCAAATTTATCTAAAGGGCCAATAAACAAGGTTGGAAAGATTGCCAACAAGTCCTCCACTCTGCTACAAACATCTGCACAAGTTGTGACACCTATGACATACCCGTAACACACTGTAGAACATATCCATAATCATCATAAGGCCAAACCATCACTACAACAAGTAATCCTCATGAGCATAATCATAAAGACCTAGACGAAGACCTAGTGTGTCAACTCATCAAGTGTGGAAACTCAATAACATGAGTAACCATCTCCAACACCAATAACAACAACATCTATATCTAGAAGCATCAAGAAAGCATCATAACATGTCCTACAACCATGTTTACTCAACGTCCAATTCCTGCTCTAGGTTATGACATAAAATAAACACCTCTAGTACATGAACAACCATCAACCACACCAATGCCATCATTTGACCATGATTAGTGTGACATCATACATTTGACATCAATTCCAACACAACCAACACAATACCAACTCAACTAGATGAAACCTCACTACAAGGAATACATTAAATCATCAACAAGTCTTCATAGGGTTGACATCAATGCTAACATGAGCTAGCTTCCATCATGAACCAATGATAATTTCACTAGCTAGAACCATGCACACCATAATGCAAAAGATATCCCCCTTTGTATTGATTACAACCATGTACAAACTCCAGACCAATCTCCTCTATCATTCCCCCCTTGATGTGAATGGAAAAGGTTCAACTCAATCTGATAAGGGAACAAGAACACAAGTACTGGAGCACTGGAGCATGGAATCTCTACATGGTTGAAAAATGATGTATATCAACCAATGACCATACTCTCCATATTAGCAGCAAGCAACATATGAAACAAGAAACATATAGAGAAGCATGTCCAATCAACAGCCTCTAGTGGCAAAAACAATATGCCAACATGAGGCAACCATAAGAAACATCAATCACCATTAGGGAATTTTGAGGTCTAAAATGGGCCTCCTAAGAAAAATGCACAAAAAAAAAAACTTTATAAGAACCAATAGGATTCAAGATGATGATGTTGGCCATGGGGATGGTTCACCATTTTTGGAGTAAAAAAGTAAAATAATTAAAAAATAATAAAATAATAAAACTAATTTTTCAACTTGTATTTTCAACTTATCATCCTAAGGTTTTACTCAAATTTCAAGCAAGAGTACTCGTTGGATGAAAAATTTAATTCCTCGTCCAGGGAGTACCCATGTGGTATACATGTGATGGAACCCGCTGCATGAAAAATGAGAAATATATGAGAAAATGTGATTGCAATCTCATTTTTCATGTATTTCTCATTTGCTATGTAGTAGGTCCTATTGACCTAGATTGTCATTGATGTCAATATGGGAATATTCTGGGTGAGTAAACAATGATGTGAGGGCAATAAGAAGTAGAGTAGATCCATAAAGAAATAGGAGCAAGAAGCCATGAGGAAAAACTAGAGGAAACCCAAGATAGTTAAGCCATTGGAGAGAATATCAGAATTCATAGGAGCTATCAGACTAGAGCTATCAAAGCAAAGAAAGCCACAGGAAAGCCAAGTAAGTGTAAGAGCAGGAGATTGAGGAGGAGCCATATTGGTAGTATCTCATGTAATATAT
This sequence comes from Pinus taeda, assembly GCA_000404065.3. NCBI lineage: Eukaryota > Viridiplantae > Streptophyta > Pinopsida > Pinales > Pinaceae > Pinus > Pinus taeda. The sequence continues at coordinate 75,816 of APFE030902218.1, read as the reverse complement.
GTTGTTAACGGAGGAGCCAAAAGAGTGGAGGAGTATATAATATTGACAAAAATGAAGAAGATGGATGAAGAGTGAATGCCCATGGTTATATTCCAAAAGGCAAGTTTGTAATAGTGGTAGTGGTTTTTGGGTAGACGCTAGGCGATAAGTGGTATTTAGAGAGTGCTTGATTCCATTAACTAGGCAACACGTAGAACGAGGGTGGAGAGAGAAAACTACTTTATCGGGTGAGTATTCTCTGTGCTATTTGCCCACCCAAAATCTTTAATAGTCATTGGATCCTATTAATTTATGGTATGTTCTATGCTTAGAACAGTTTACTTCTTTCTCTTATTATATTCCACATATTAGCAATCACATGTACATAAAGTAAAGTGCAGATAGAACATTAAACGATCGACAGAAAACAAGCCAAGACAAGAGACACAAGATGTGGCAGCTAGCCAGGGACAAACCCCACAATGTGCGGGGAAACTCTTTGATCAAATCTTATTTTATCTTCAATAATTCAGCAGAGAGAAATAGTACAATAAATATGATTCATATCAGCAGTAGCAAACCCTAGATTAGTAGCATTAGCATTAGCAACTTCATTATCAAACTAGGGCAGACAATATCTCACAAACCGACCATCGGATTGACTTCATTCCACCACCAAAAGTTGCAGCTTCGAGAGGAGGTTCAGATGAAACTACAGTGTAGTTTAGATGAGGATATATTCTAGGCCACATAGGTAAATCTTTTCTTCTATAGTTGCAGCTTCAGTTTTAGCAATTTCCAGCTTACAACTAGGGCAGTCAATATCTTGGAAACTGTTCGTCATATCGACTTCATTCCACCACCAAAAGTTGAGAGTTTCAGAGGAGGTTCAGATGAACGTACAACGTAGTTCCAAAGAGGAGATATTCTAGGCCACGCAGATCAATCTTTGGATTTGTAGTTGTAGCTTTAGGTTCAACAGCTTCTGGCTTCACATGTGTGAGAGAGACCCATTTCTGCGTAGTAGAGAAGAGACTCATTTCTGCGTAGTAGAGAGATAGAGATGTGATGAGAAGAGTGACTGAAAATGAGGAAAATTCCTCCTATATTTATAGACAATGTTAGTGTTTGAATAGATGCGATTGTTGGGCTTCTGAGCCTACATGAGTTGTAGGTCGACTTGATAATAATTCCATAATCAAAATAAATTCATATCTCCATGAATACTTATCGTAATCGGATGATATTTATGTCAATCCTACACCTCTCAATGAGAGGAATCTAATAAAAATATTATCAGCCATGAATAAGATGACCCACATGAATTTTTTCCCTGGTTGACAATTTTAACACTCCCTCTCAACCAGGGAGAACTTCATCTGCAATCTGTCTATCGGTCGTTACTATTCATCCATCAAATGCATTGTCCTGTACAACCAGACCCTTGCCCTGCTCTGCTCTATTCTACATGTTCTACTTTTTCTTGTTCTGAACTCTACTGATCGATACTATTTTGCCCTATTCTGCTCTATGCTTGCATTGTTCTATTCTACTCTGCTTTTTCTGAGTTATGAAGAAGAAGAAATGATCGAGGATGTATCATATTGACTCAAAGTCAGTCTCAGAGTATGTACCACTGGTCCTAGACTAGTCTCAACCAACCCGAAGTCAGTGTCATAGTGAGTGCAACTCCACTGGTCCTAGACCAGTATCATCCTCCACTGACTCAAAGTCAGTCTTAGAGTCCGTACCACTGGTCCCAGACAAGTCTCATCCGACCCGAAGTCAGCTTCATAGTAGGTACCACTCCTACCACTGGTCCCAGACTAGTATCACAGTCTCAGAGAGTGTACCACTAGTCCCAGACTAGTCTCAACTAACCCGAAGTCAGCGTCACAGTATGTACCACTCTCACTGGTCCCAGACCACTACTGCACTGACGCAAAGTCATTCTCACAGTATGTACCACTGGTTCCGGACCAGTCTCAACTGACTCGAAGTTAGCGTCATAGTATGCACAACTCCTACCATTAGTCCCAGACCAGTATCATTGATCCTAGTTCAATGGAGGTCATCCTAGTGTATGAAGTATGATAGATACAACAACGCATCCATCAGTACTACTATGGTCCCTAACTTCATTTCCCTGCTCATTGATCAGATGAGAGTTACTTCCCATGAGTCCCAGACTACATGGGTAGGATGCCTCGACAGAGACCTAATTAATCATGTCCTCACAGGAGAACACATCAATCCTGCCACAATCGCCATAGAGAACACATCAATCTAGGCCTCACAGGAGAACACATCAATCCTGCTAGAACCGCCATGGAGAACACATCAATCCAAGCCTCACAAGAGAACTAATCATCCTACTACACAGGAGAGTGAATCATCCCGTTCCACAAGAGAGCGAATCATCTTGTCCCACAAGAGAGAAAATCATCTTGTTCTAATGCGCATCACTAGGGGAGGGTGAGTCACCCTATGGTCATATGTTGCTCCAGTAAGAACCACAAGCCCTTAGAGCTCCCAGAGCTCAATGTATGCAACATGTAGGACCTTTGTACAAGGGTTTCTTGAAGACTCCAAGTTGTTAGGGAAAATTACAAATTAGATCTTTCCTTTGGGCTTTGACAAGGTGTATCGACCTATACATCATCTTAATGTGATGGAGCCTCCTTTCTCACCGGTTTACCATATCCCAGAAGATGTCTATCTACTGGAGTAATTGACGAATACGGGATTCCTCAATAATCAAATCCCACCTCTGGTTGTTACAGAGAATCAGAGTGGTATCCAATCTAAATCCAAACAACTCACTGAAGAGCCTTCACAACCAGACTACCTCACACGAGGTCATGCTAGCAACAATATATTCTGCTTCGGTGGTGCTCAAAGCCATGGACCTCTACTTCTTTCTCATCCATGATATCAAAGCAGATCCCAAGGTGAAACAACACCCGAAAGCGCTCTTACGGTCCACCACACTGCCTGCCCAATCAACATCAGTATATCCAAGTACTATCATCTCTCCGGCAGTATATGAACTCAGTCGAGTGAGGCTCAACCAAATATGAGCTCACAATGCTAACTGCAAAACATATGTTCGGATGGAGGTTCACCAAGAACATCAATGCGAATGAGTTTATGAAACTCAGAGGCATTTCCCAAATCTGGTCTAACATCACTACCATATAACTTCTAAAAGTTAAGATCCTCGAGGTAGTCATAGGCTTGCAGTCCATCATACCAAATTTTTCCAATATCTTTTCCACATATTTTCCTTGAGATATGAAAATTTCCCTTGGCTTCTTCCAAACTTCAAGTCCTTGGTCCTTCATTTCAAATTCAGAAGCCAAATTCCTCTTACATTTGTGAATGAGAGAGTTTGCACCTATTACAAATAGGTCATCCACATACAACATCAGTATGAGAGACTTGTCATCTTCAACCTTAAAGTAAAGGTTAGGATCGGCTTCACCCCTAGTGAATCCCAGCTTCATCAAGTAGCTATCAATCCTATCATACCATGCTTGGGGTGCTTGCTTCAGCCCATAAAGAGCCTTCTCGAACCTGCATAAATGACATTTTCAATCATAAATCTCAAATCCTTCGGGTTGCTCCACATAGACTTGTTCTTTGATCGAGCCGTGTAAGAATGCAGTCTTGACATCCATCTAATGTAGGTTCCATCCTTGTGCAGCGGCAAGGGCTATGATTGAGCAGATGGTCATATATCTGGCAACAGGTGCAAATATCACATCATAGACTATACCTTCCTTCTAAGAGAAACCACGAGGAACAAAACGATCCTTATACTTTTTTGTACTTCCATCTGCTGCGTGCTTTATCTTGTAAAGCCATTTGGAAGTAACAATTGTCTTGTCCTAGGGTCTGGGAAGTACTTCCCAGACATCATTCTTCGTGATAGACTCATATTCTTTGGTCATAGCATCCTTCCATACTTAATGCTTGATGGAGTCTGAGAATGATGAAGGCTTATTTTGTATGATCGTGCTCATGATGGTCAGGTATCCCTGATACCTGTTAGGTTTCTTACTTTCACGAAAGGTTTCTCGGGGTGCAGCATGTCCTTCAGCATCATCAGGTAGCCCCTAAACCATGAAGGCCTCTTCCTAGAGGAGGAAGGCTCATGTGGAGGAGGATCAATTGAATCCATGGGTTCTTCTACATCAAGTATTGATTCATCATCTTTTTCTTTCTGTTCCCTGGTGTCGCCTTCTTGAGAGATCCTCAAAGTCAGAAGATTGTTCACCTTGCTAAGAGCCATATCTTCGTCAAAGGTGACATCCTGACTAATTACGACTTCCCTTTGACCGACTACATAGATTCTATAGCCTTTAGTATTTTCACCATAGCCCACAAAAATTCCCTTCTTTCCAGATGAACCCAATTTATTTCTTTTCTCTTTCGGCACATGAAAATATACAGGGCTTCCAAAAATTCTAAAATGAGAAACATCAGGTTTCTTACTAGTGAACTTTTCTTCAGGAGTCTTGGAACCCAATGCTTGATGAGGGCATCGATTTTGTACATATACGGCAGTGTTTGTAGCTTCAGCCAATAGAAACTTCGGAAGTCTTTGATCATGTAGCATTGCCCAAACATCTTCCACAATCGTGCGGTTCTTCCTTCCCACCACACCATTCTGCTCAGGGGTATGTGTTTTAGTAGTCTCCCTCTTAATGCCAGCCTTAGATATGCCTGAGTGAACCAACTGTAATATATCAGAGGTCTTGCTTTGGCTTGAGGCGAAGAGTCCCCTTTTCAGCTTTCCTTTGGCACATCCTGGACATACACCTTCTTTCTCTACTTGGAATTTAGGCATCCCTGTTACCATTTGCCTTACATCAGGTAGAGCTTTGTAATGAAGGTGGGAAAACCTCCGATACCAAAGTACGGACTGAAGAGTTGTGTCACAAGACATGACACCTAGCAGACTTCCATCGACCCAATATAACACTAAACCCAAGAGTAAAGGCATCTTTAACATTACTTTTCCATATACATACCTTGCCATTGCTGAAGGTTACCTTGTAGCCTTTGTCTTTCATTGCCGAGATGGACACTAGGTTCTTTTTAAGTTCAGGTGCATTTAATACATCCTGGAATTTCTAGCCTTCTTGAATGGTTGTTCTCTTCCTCGATCCCCAGCTCTCCTCTTACCTTTGTTGTTGAATTTTTCATTTCTTTGATTTTTCATCAAAGGGATTTTGATCATCGTCCTAGTGTGAGTCGTTTCTATCAGGGAACTCCCTTACATAGTGACCTGCTTTATCGCAGATGTAACATCATCCTTTTCTTCCACCCTTACGTCCAGCCTTTCCTTTTGATTTAGTCCTGAAATTATTTCTTTTCTTAGCATGAGAAGAAAAGGCAGTAGGAGGACCTTTAGGCATGCACATTTCTTGCATTTCTTCCCTCGTTTCTTGTTGAATGCATCTAGCCATTAATTCCTTGAAACCGAGAATTACATTATTGTTCAAAAGAGTAGTCTTGAACATGTACCATTTGGATGGTAATCCTCCAAGAGTTTTGATTGCCATTCCCTTGTCAATGATAGCGTCCCCAATATATAGGAGATCATTCCTGATTTCGGTGATCCTTAAGAAGTATGCTTGCATACTCTCATCTTTACCCTTCTTAGTTTCCTTCAGCTTATTTCTAAGAAACAAAATTTGATTTGCTTCATTTACTTTAAATAAATTGACTAGTCTATCGTAGACTTCCTTGGAGGTGTCCAGTTCAGAGATGTAGGCCACCAAGTGTTTGTCGATAGAGTCCTGGATGATCTTCTTTGTTTTGACTTCTCCATTTTTCCATTTGTTCCAGGAAGGAGCGGATGCATTTGATGGAGGCTCAACAATATTACCTCTCACATGATCCAACACTCCTTGATTCTCAAGGGTTAGATCGATAAACATCTTCCATCCGTGATAGTCAGCTTTCTCATGGAGCTTGTCTTCAGCAGGAGAGAGTGTTGAGGACCCCATAGTTTTTTTTAGGATAGCCTTGCCAATCTTCTCTTCGATGATTGCTCTTGCTCTTGCTCGGGCTTTGTCTTCACCTCACCTCCAATACCATGTTATGTTATGGTATGTTCTATGCTTATAATAGTTTACTTCGTTTTCTTATTATATTCCATAGATTAGCAATCACATTTACAAAAAGTAAAGTGCAGATAGAACATTAAATGATTGACAGAAAACAATCCAAGACAAGAGACACAAGATGTGGTGGCTAATGAGGGACAAACCCCACAATGTGTGGGGAAACCCTTTGATCAAATCTTATTTTAACTTCAATAATTTAGTAGAGAGAAATAGTATAATAAATCTGATTCATATCAGTAGTAGCAAACCCTAGATTAGCTGATCAGCATTACCAGCTTCATTATCAAACTAGCGCAGACGATATCTCACAAACCGACCGTCGGATTTACTTCATTCCACCACCAAAAGTTGTGCCTTCCAGAGGTGGTTCAGATGAACCTACAGTGTAGTTCAGATGAGGATATCTTCTAGGCCACGTAGGTCAATCTTTACTTCTGCAGTTACAACTTCAGTTTCAACAGTTTCCGGCTTCAAACTAGGGCAGTCGATATCTTGCAAACCGTTTGTTGGATTGACTTCATTCCACCACCAAAAGTTGCATCTTTTGGAGGAGGTTGAAATGAACCTACAATGCAATATTAAAGAGGAGATATTATAGGCCACGTAGGTCAATCTTTGGATCTGCAGTTGCAGATTCAGGTTTAATAGCTTCTGGCTTCACATGTGTGAGAGAGAGACCCATTTCTGCGTAGTAGACGAAGAGAGATGTGATGAGAAGAGTGAGTGAAAATGAGGAAAATTCTTCCTATATTTATACACAACATTGGTGTTTGAATATATGCAACTGTTGGGCTTCTGAGCCTACATGAATTGTAGGTCGGCTTGATAATAATTCCATAATCAAAATAAATTCATATCTCCATGAATACTTATCAGAATCAGATGATATTTATATCAATCCTACACCTCTCGATGAGAGGAATCTAAAAAAAAATATTATCAACAATGAATAAGATGACGCACATGAATTGTTTCCCTAGTTGCCAATTTTAACAGATCTAGCGCGAGTTAATCTATGGTGGAGAATGAGCCTCATAAAGGTAAGCATCAATAAATGCGCCAAGGCTATGGAAAAGTGGAAAATGCAAGTCCTTGTGTGTTTGTGTATATTCCCATTATATGAGGGTTATAATAGACTTAAAGGGGATAAAGGGTTATGGGTTATGTCCACATTAACAAAAGTTAAGAACGGAGGAGTATCTATATATATATATATAATATATATATATATATAATATATATATATATATATATATGCGATACAATACATGGGCCCGAGGATTCCATTGTAATACACTTTAAAGTTACATTGCATCTGCCATATCGCAAGCCTTGTTAAAGTTTTTGCCACATTGAGATCCACTGATTGCGATATAATTGCAGACTCGACTACACCATGATAGCATGGCTTAATCAAATCTCACATCCGCAGTAATTGTAATTTATAAAGGAATGTCAACTCGGGGATTGCAATAACGGTATGGACCCCATGACCATATTAATAATTATTTAATACCATATCACATCCACTTCGTCAGCAATTGGGAATCAGCTATGTTATGTGTGAACCTCCGGAAGCGGCAATTGCGATAAAAGGATGACATGGCATGTGGGACCTTTATATGGCTATAGTCTCTCTTATATGGTTTCTGTGAACAATTAATGTATATTTTTAATGAATATTAAAAAGGGCCTCTCTGGTATTTTTAATATGCAACACTATTGTAATTCAACCTCTCTTCCACATTAACATGTCATGTGTGTATTGATGGATTTGAAGAGACAAAGAAAGCCAAAGAGTGAGCACAGAGGAAGCTGAAAGATCAAGCGAGTATTGAGGAAGCCAAAGAGCCAGTGGAGAAAGGAAGCCGAAGGTCATGGGTATTAGGATTATAAAACATAGAACAAGGAAAGTTTAATGTAACTAGCAAACTATAAGAAAATAAAGGAACTTGAAGCTCTCGCAGAAATGGAAGGAACAGGAGGACAAAAGTAAGTCATAGGCCCAGTAGGGTTGGCAGAAGAGAATTACAACCAAATAGATCCATAAAGTTTACAGCAGAGGGTTGGAGCCCTTGGGGTTGGTGCCTCAGAACTGAAAGGATTGGTGCCTTGGGAGTTGGTGCTCTAGAGGTTGGAGCCTCACAAATAGTCCAAGTTGGTGCTTGGAAACTGCTTGAAATCACACCCACACACACACACACAGATATATATATATATATATATATATATATATATATATATATATATATATATGTATATATATATGTATATATATATGTTATATATATATGTATATATATATGTATATATATATGTATATATATATGTATATATATATATATATAATATAGATATATATATATATATATATAATTATATATAATATATATATATATATATATATATATAGATAGATTAGAGAGAGAAGAGAGAGATATTGTACTTTATTTATTGCAAATATTCACATTAATAAAGGCATTTATTCCTGTTATCTATATTTCTGTCTTCCAAATATAATATTTTTTTAACTGATAAAATTAATAATTGAAAAATAAATATTGATTCACCCCCCTCTCAGTATTTCCAACAGTTGCTATTAGAGCAAGCTTCTTCATATCAGCCTAATAGTTTGAAGAAGGATTCTTAGTCATAATGAAAAATCAAGAAGTGTCAGGAAGACCTCCTCTATTCAATGGCACAAATTTTGGTTTCTGGAAAAAGAGAATGTCCTACTACTTAATGTCCCTTGGACCTAAAGTTTGGTATTCAGTCTCAAATGAGTACATAGCTCCTTCCACTCTTCTAATAGATCAAGACGAGAGGAAATTCTACGTTGCAAATGCAAAAGCCTTATACTCCATCACTAGTGGAATGACTGATTCTGAATTTACAAAAGTCATGAATTGTAACTCTGCCGAAGAAGTATGGGATAAGCTAATTAGCTTATACAACGGGGACTCCAAAGTCAAGTAGGAAAATCTTCAAACTCATAGAAGAAAATTTGAAAGTCTAAAATTGGATGATGAAGAAGATATTGCATCATACTTTCTCTGAGTAGCTGAAGTGGTCAACTCTCTTAAAGGATTCGAAGAAAACATTGAAGAAAGAACCATTGTTAAAAAGGTCTTAAGATCTCTCCTAGACAGATTTGACTCCAAAGTAAGTGCCATAGAAGAAGTGAAGGATCTAGATACTCTCAAGATGGATGAACTCCATGGAATCCTCATTGCCTATGAGATGAGAAAAGGTTGCCCAAGTTCCAAAGATGCAGCATTCAAGGCCTCAAAATCAAAAAAGGGGAAAGAAAGGAATGTGAGTAGCGATGACTTTGATGTTGAATCAGAATCGGCGCAATTTGTACAACGATTGGAGAAAGGATCTAAGCTAATAGGTAAATACCCTCTTATTTGTTTCAAATGTGTAAAAACAACTCATTATGCTGCAAAATGTCCTCATAAGCATGATAGTGATAATGAAGAAAATTCTAAAAGGATGGTATACAAAAAGAAAGTGTTCAATAAGAAGATTTTTCTCTCTAAGATAGATGAGTCTGATGAAGATGAAATTTTAGTGATCAAAAAGAAATCAACTAACCCATTCCCTCACCACAAAGGAGGTAATGAAGAATCAGATGAAGAAAATGATCATGCTAGAAGCCAAGAAGTATTATTCATGGTATTCACAAATGATGATGACTCGTGTCTATATGGAAATGTAGATGAATTATTAATAAGTGCCATGAAGAAAATGAGAAATTATGGAATAAAATCATTTCTCTCAAGGTAGAAAACAAGGAAAAAAAAATAAGGGAAGATCTCTTGAAAAATAAGCTAAAAGGAAAAGAAGACGCTTGTGAAGAACGTGAAGCCGAAATAGTGTCTCTGAGGAAGGAATTGGAGCAAGTTAAAAAGGGTTGGAAAATCTCTCAAATACTTGACACTATCGTAAATAATCAAAAACCTCAACATGACAAATCTAGAATAGGTTTTAAAGGAGAATCATCAAGTGCTAAGAATAATGTGAAAAGCTATGCCGACGTACTTTCCAGCAACCCAAAAGAAGAAGGATTATTTCATCAAAGGCTCATCCTAGATCCAAAGAATGAAGAGAGAGTAACTCCAAGGAAGAAACTTGATTCAAATCATGGATGTTACAACAGATGAAAAACGATATTTCATCAAAGGCCCATCTCAAATCCAAGGAATAAAGCAAGAGTAACTCCAAGGAAGAATGTTGATTCAAATCATGGCTATTACAACAGGTACAAAACTATCATTATTGGGCATTGTTTTCATTGTGAAAATTTTTGTCATCAAGTGAGACATTGCATCGCCTGTAAGAATGACACATCAAAACTGAAGGATCAAATAAATAAACCATATGGCCCCAAAGGGCAAGGACAAATAAAAACCTACAATTTTTTTAATCCCTTGGCCAAATTTGATCCGATTTTCTCATTATGTAACAATAATGGACACAATGAACAAAATTGCCCATTCAAAAGAGGAAAAGCAAGAAGTGAGAATCCCAATACGGATAAATGTGGCCTAGCTCTATGTGCTCAAAATGATGAAAATCATTGGTTTGTGGATAGTGGGTGCTCCAGACACATGACAGGGGACAAAAGCAAGTTTGTCTCATTGAACAAAAAGGAAGGAAATGTATCCTTTGGAAGTGTATCTTCCAAAATTGCTGGAAAGGGAACTGTTACTCTTATTAATGGAAAAGGAAAAGCTCAAAATGCTTTGCTAGTAAATGGGCTCAAACACAACCTCCTGAGTGTTAGCCAAATCTGTGATCAAGGAAATAATGTTTTCTTTAGCAGCAAAGACTATAAAATAAGGAACTCTTCCTTAGGGGAACTTGTGGCAAAAGGGGTTAGAACACTAGACAACATCTACATTCTGAACAAGATTCAAGAAGGCAAATGCTACTTAAGTCAAACAAATGAAAGTTGGTTGTGGCACAAGTGACTTGGACATACAAGCTTCGATAACTTGATAATATCAACAATATTAAAGAAGTAAGAGACATTCCAAAGTTATTCAAACCGAATCAAGGAATACGAGGTCCATGTCAACATGGAAAGCAAACCAGAACCAACCACAAGACCAAGGCATTTTCTACATCAAAGCCTTTGGGGATCATCCATGCTGATTTATGTGGAACAACTAGAACTCTGACACTCCAAGGAGAAAGGTAATTTGCTTTATTTGTTGATGACTATACTAGAATGATGTGGATATATTTTATAAAATATAAATATGAAGCATTTGAGTGTTTTAAGAATCTTAATGCTCTTGTAGAAAATGAAAAGGATTCAAAGATTAAGTGCCTCAGAACAGACAGAGGGGGAGAATTCACATCAAAAGAATTTAATGAATTCTATAAAATACATGGAATTAAAAGAGAACTCTTTTCTACTAGAACACCCAAGCAAAATGGGGTAGTTGAAAGAATTACTGTGCTGCTGCTTCCTGGTTAAGATGGATGCTCTGACCTATAGGACCTGTGTTTCTGGTGCTGGATAAATATAACGAAGGTCTAGATGTAGCTAACGATCATTAAGTTTATTACTTTCAATCTCGACCAAAAAGATGATAGTATGGATCTGGAACATCAGCATAAGGATCTCGGTCACAAACACCACCATAATCTGGGTCACGAGGCCCTGTCTAGAACAATGTTAATAGCAGCTAACTTACAACGAAAATTCTGGAGACAAGTAGTTAGGACAATTGTATATACCCTGAATCGAACTTAATTAAGACCAAATAATGAAAAGAATCCTTATGAATTATGGAAAAGAAGACCTACTTCAGTCAAATATTTTAAGATTTTTGGAAGCAAGTGCTTCATAAAATCCAGTGATGGCTCACTAGGATAGTTTGATTCTCGGGTTAACGAAGGGATCTTCCTTGGATATTCTACACGGAGAAAAGCCTTCAAGTGCTATAATAACTGACTATGGAAAATAGTGGAAAGCATTGATGTGAAGATTGATGAAAACATTCCAGAGAAAGAAATTGAAGAACATGAAGTTGATCCTCTCATTGAAGAAGAAGAACCTAAAGAAGGAAAAAAATCAAGAAATACCCAAGGAAAAAGAACCATCTCAAACTCCTTCAAAGATGAAAATTCTCCAAAAATATCACTTGGAAGAGCAGATTATTGGCAATATAGATGAAGGGATACAAACCCGAGGAAGGATGACAAATACACCAAAGAAAAATGATATTGCTCTTCTATCCATCATAGAACCAAAAGCATTTACTCAAGCAAGTATCCTCATTGGGTAAAAGCAATGGAAGAAGAAATGTCCCAAATTGAGAAGAATGAGACATGGGAGCTAGTACCTCATCCAAAGGACAAAAACATAACAGGAACCAAGCGGGTGTTTAAGAACAAAATGAATGAAGATGGACAAATCATCAAAAGTAAGGCAAGGCTTGTTTGTAAAGGCGATTCACAAATTGAAGGAATGACTTTGAAGAAACATTTGCACCAATAGCTCATGTGGAAGCTATGAGGATGTTCTTGGCATTTTCTTGCTCAAAAGGATTCAAAATCTATCAAACAGATGTAAAATTAACATTTCTAAATTGGGAACTCAAGGAAGACGTCTACATGGAGCAACCAGAAGGGTTTAATCTAACAGAAAGAAACGAATTTATTTCTAAGTTGAAAGAGGCACTATATGGGTTGAAACAAGCTCCTAGAGCTTGGTAGGCAAGATTGGATCAATATCTACAGCAACAAGGTTTCAAGAAGGGGGTGGCAGGAAGTAATCTCTACATAAAGACAGGCGAGGATAAGTTACTAGTCACACTTGTTTATGTTGATGATCTAATTTTTGCTAGTAATAATGATGATATGAGCCATGAGTTTTCTCAAAATACGTCAAAACATTTTGAGATGTCAATGATAGGAGAGTTATCTCACTTCCTTGGACTACAAGTATCTCAAACCATGGCAAGCTTGTTTATATCTCAAGGAGAATATCTTAAGGACATGCTTAAAAGATATGGAATGGAAGACTGTGTACCCATGAGCACACCTATGACCACAAGTTGCAAATTGAGCAAAAATGATGACTCCCCTCTGGTAGATGAAACTCATTACAGATCAATAATTGGAGCCATTTTGTACTTAACTATTATGAGACCTGACATTATCCAAGCAGTAGGAATGGTGGGAAGATTTCAATTAGCTCCTAAACAATCCCATTTGTTGGATGTGAAAAGAATTCTTAGATACCTGAAAGGAACTCCTAGTTTCAGTCTCAAGTACCCTAAGAGCTGAACTCTTACTTTGACTACATACACTGATGCTGATTGGGTTGGAACTGTTGATGATAGAAAAAGTACTAGTGGAAATGCATTCTTCCTAGGAGACTGTTTAGTATCTTGGCTCAGCAAAAAATAGACATCCATATCACTATCTACAGCTAAAGTCGAGTATATAGCTTTTGTAGATTGTTTTACTCAAATACTATGAATGAAGGAAGCTCTAGAAGACGTCAACATAGGTACAAATCAAGAAACTACCATCTATTGTGATAACACAAGTGCGATCAACCTCAGCAAAATCCAATGATGCACTCGAAGACCAAACATATACCAATCAAGTATCATTCCCTTCATGAAAAATTACTTGAAGAAAACATCATCTTGGAATATATCAATACTAAGGACCAGATAGCTCATATTTTCACAAATCCTCTTCCTCGAGAAGCATTTGAACATATTTGTCAAAAGATGGGAGTTATCTCTTTAGCATCATTTAAGTTGATTCAAAAAGATGTTGCACGACAGGGGGAGAAGTTCAATAAGGGGAGTCCCTCTCCTTTTCCATTGATGTCAAAGGGGGAGAGAAGAAGAATATTGCCATCAATAACAAAGGGGGAGATTGTTGACCTAGATTGTCATTGATGTCAATATGGAAATATTTCAGATGAGTAAACAATGATGTGAGGCCAAGGAGAAGTAGAGTAGATCCATGAAGAAACAGAAGCAAGAAGCCATGAGGAGAAACCAAAAGAGAGCCAAGACATTCAAGCCATTGGAGAGAATATTGAAAGTCACAGGAGCTATCAGAGCAAATCTATCAAATAAGAGAAAGCCACAGGAAAGCCACAGGAAAGCCAAGTAAGTGTAATAACGAGAGATTGCGGAGGAGCCATATCGGGAGTATTGCATGTAATACATGCCAAAGAAGTTAACAGAGGAACCAAAAGAGAGGAGGATTATGTAGTATCGGTAGAAATCAAGAAGATGGATGAAGAGTGAATGCTCGTGGTTATATTCCAAAAGGTGGGTTTGTAAGAGTGGCAGTGGATTTCTGGTGGATGCTAGGTGGTAAGTTGTATTTAGAGGAGAGCCCCCGATTCCATTAACTGAGTGACACGTAGCACAAGGGTGGAGAGAGAAAACCACTTTATCAGGTGGGTATTCTTTGTGCTATTTTTCCACCCGAAATCTCTGATCGTTGTTGGATCTAGCACGAGTTAATCCACAGTGGAGAATGAGCCTGATAAAGGTAAGCATCAATAAACGCACCAAGGCTATGGAAAAGAAGAAAATGAAAGTTCCCATGTGTTTGTGTATATTACCATTATATGAGGGTTATAATAGAATTAAAGGGGATAAAGCGTTATGGGTTAAGTCCGCATTAACCAAAGTTAACAGGGAAGGAGTATATATAGATATATATATATATATATATATATATATATATATATATAATAGATATAGATAAATATATTAATATTATATATATATATATATAAGTATATAATAAATATATAAGATATAGATAGATATATATATATATATATATATATATATATATATATATATATATATAATATATATTATATAATATATATGTGTGTGTGTGATACAATACATGGGCCTCAGGATTCCATTATAATACACTTTAAAGTCCATCGCATCTGCCATATCACAATCCTCTTTAAAGCCTTACCACATTAAAATGTTGATTGCTATACGTATGTGGATCCGCTGCAACGTTATAACATGCCCTATTGTAATATCATGTCCGCCACAATATCACAGGCCTTGTTCAAGTTTTTGCCACATTGAAATCCACCGATTTTGATATAATTGCGGATCCGACTACACCATTATAACATGGCTTAATCAAATTTTGCATCCGTAGGAATCACAATGTACAAAGGAAAGTCAATCTAGGGATTGCAATAAGAGTATGGACCTGACGGACTTATTAATAACTATTTAATACCATATCGCATCTGCGTTGTCGGCAATTGGGAATTGGCTATGTTATGTGCAAACCTCCGGAAGCGACGATTGCAATAAAATGATGATGTGGCATGTGGGGCCTATATATGGCTATAGTCTCTCTTTTATGGTTTCTATGAACAAATAATGTATACTGTATGAATATTAAATAGGGCCCCTCTGATATTTTTTAATATGTAATGCTATTGTAATTCAGCCTCTCTTCCACATTAACATGTCCTGTGTGCATTGATGGATTTGAAGAGATAGAGGAAGCTAAAGAGTGAGCACAGAAGAAGCTGAAATATGAAGCAAGCATTGAGGAAGTCAAAGAGCCAATGGAGAAAGGAAGCCAAAGGTCATGGGTATCAGGAATATAAAACAGAGAACAAGGAAAGTTTAGTGTAACTGGAAAACTATAAGAAAATAAAGGAAGTCGAAGCTCTGGAAGAAATGGAAGGAACAAGAGGATAGAAGTAAGTCATAGGACCGGTAGGATTGGGAGCAGAGAATTACAACCAAATATATCTAGACCGTTTACAGCAGAGGGTTGGAACCCTTGAGGTTGGTGCCTCAAAACTGAAAGGATTGGTGTCCTGGGAGTTAGTGCTCCTAAATTCAAGGTTGGTGCCTCGACAAGACAGAGTTGGTGCTCTGGAGGTTGGAGCCTCACAAAGAGTCCAAGTTGGTGCTTGGCAACTGATTAAAATCATATTCATATATATATATTATATATATATATATATATATAGATATATATTGTACTTGATTTATTGCAAAGATCACATTAATAAAAGCATCTATTCTGGTTATCCATTTCTATGTTCCAAATATAAATTATTTTAACTCATAAAATTAATAATTGAAAAGGAAATATTGATTCACCCACCCTGTCATTATTTCCAACATGTTCTAGCATTAACATGTCCTATGTGTATTGATGAATTTGAAGAGATAGAGGAAGCTGAAGACTGAGCACAGAGGAATGTGAAAGATGAAGTGAGCATTGAGGAAGTCGAACAGCCAATGGAGAAAGTAAGCTAAAGGTCATGGGTGTTAGGAATATAAAACATAGAGCAAGGAAAGTTTAGTGTAACTAGAAAAGTATAAGAAAATAAATGAAGCCGAAGCTCTGGGAGGAATGGAAGGAATAGGGGGATAGAAATAAGTCATAGGACCAGTAGGGTAGGGAGCAGAGAATTACAACCAAATAGATCTAGACAGTTTAAAGCAGAGGGTTGGAACCATTGAGGTTGGTGCCTTGACAAGACAGAGTTGGTGCTCTGGAGGTTGGAGCCTCAAAAAGAGTCCAAGTTGGTGCTTGGAAACTGATTAAAATCATATATATATATAATATATATATAATATATATATATATATATTGTACTTGATTTATGCAAAGAACACATTAATTAAAAGCATCTATTCCTGTTATCTATTTCTATGTTCCAAATATAAAAAAAATTAACTCATAAAATTAATAATTGAAAAAGAAATACTGATTCACCCCCCCCCCCCTCTCATTATTTCCAACAGGTTCTATAGAGAGTATGAAACATCTGTACTACTTGGATGATGAATCAAATTCTACATTCAACGAGTATTTCCAATTGAAATTTGAGTAAACCAATAGGGAGATAAGTTGAAAATATGAGTTGATTTTTTTTTCTTCTTTCCCCTCTAAAATTTGATGATGTAATCTAATCTTATTTTATTACTTCCACTATTATTTCATAATTTCCTTAGGAGGCCCATTTTACACCTCAAAATTCCCCTAATGAATATTCACATGAGGCAAAAATCCAACTCTCCATGGAATCTACATAGCTACAAATATCAAACATCTCTGAACATAACATGAGGCCAAGAACCCCAACTGTCATAGCATAGTGTGAGGCACATCATGACACCTCCAAGTAGATCATAATGCCAACAATATATGGCTAAAATAATCCATCCTTAAGTGAATCACTTCCACTACAACATTGCTTGCTTGCCAAAGGAAAGAAGCAAAAGGTGGACCAAGACTCCACATGAAATGACCGAATGACATATGCATTGATAAATACATGGTTGTAGCAATGACATAAGACCTCATACATACTCTGATATGACCATAACATGACCTCATGACTCATGACTAAATGACCCAATGATAAATAAAATACAATCACATGTCTTCATGAGAATTTTACATGGATTTATCAATGAATTACATGAGTTCTATGATCATCTCCTACAGACCAATGACTCAAAAATATACACATCATGGTTGCTACATCAACATTATCCCATACAAATGGTTGGAAAATGACTCACGAGAATCCAACTGGGTTCAAACAATGATAGAAAATGAAGTATAATACATACAATGCTTCATGTAGCAAATACATGGCAATGATAAGTACATAGGACTAACACATGATGCCTCTACAACTATCATCAACCAAAACTTCTATGGATGCAATACCAATGTGAAATATTGAAACAATGTTAAATACATGTGGTTGTAATAAACTACATATAACAACTTATACATGGTTGGTCTCTACGTCATGTTATCTCTATACATCTTGTCCTAATGAACTCCTTCTATGCATGGATGTACCATCTTTTCAACCATCTTGTCAGTGAAACCAAAAGCATATATATGGCTGAAAAATGTACTACATTCACCCAAAAAAACATGTATAGAAACTAAAAATACATGAATGAAAATAATGAAGAAAATGTCAAATCACTCATGTAAATCTTATACCATGTATAGCACCCTCTCAGCTCAATATACCTCCAATAGAAAGGTTGATTCTATGGACCTGAAAGTGCATGAGGCCCAAATGAACTCATCATATGTTGTTGAAATAACTCGTAATCATCAATCTACCATAGTTTTTTCATAGAATCCCCTTGAGGTTATGCACTTCTCATAAATTATGTAGTCTTCTATAAGTAATAAGAAATAAACATGGAATGAAGGAGGGGATGCTCCTCACTACATAAAGAGTTGCTTCTCCTTCTTTCTCCACATGGTCTTTGGCTATTTCTTTTCTTTGTTCTTTTTTTTCTACTAGGTCCTCTTTGCTTTTGTTTCTCTTTCTGTTTTTTCATCAAATAATGGGGCAACAAACAGTCTCTTGCCATATTTCGAAAATTATTATATGTGTAGCACTCCATGTGGACAAGATATAAAGCAAGAGAATAAAACCCCTGTTTCTCATACCAGATCTATGCTTTACTTGCAATGCGCTTCTCCTCCATTGATTAGATCTATTATTAGATGTGTTATGTCCAAACAGGTTACATGAATAAAAATATCTATAAAAATCATGATTATAACTATTAGCTAACCTCGTTGGTTGTTGATACTAATGTAAGCTCCATTGATTAGATGCATAGATTTTTCTCCTACAGTTAGTTGTAACATGTCCAAACTTGTGACAGCTGTAACATTCTACCTTATGCACGAAAGGAACAAAAAGACTCTGGTTCCTTTGAAATTTCACATATTTGCCATGATCTTCTCTAGCAGAAAAATGTTTTCTGAATGTAGAACCTCGAGATTTCCTTCTTTATTGCAGTTGGTTATGTTGCATGATCTCGGTGATGGTTTTGCTTCTTATTTCCTTGGTTTTTACTCTTGTTGCTAGTATTTTTTGTTGTAGCTTCTTTTAGTTCAATTTTGCTTTTTCTACCTACATGAAAATTAGACTCACCGTTTTGAAATCCAAGACCAGATTTATCCAATGGTGATATCTGGACCTCAGGCAAACTATCCAAGGCTACATTTCTCTTCTCCATCTTTCGTAGCTTTCTCAAAGTTACCACTCCAGCCTTCAATCTCTCACACTAATCTTCCTTCTCCTTTTATTTCTTCCTCATGCCTTCCTCTACTTTTTCTTATTTTTCCAACTTAATATTTAAGATGACAATCTCTTCCTTGAGTTTGGCCTCCTTATCATCACAAATCTGCAATAATTTGTCTTGATCCTTGCATGCAATTGTTAGTCTAGAAAAATTAGCTCTAAGACCCTTAATATCATCCTCATATTCAATAGCAAATGAAACATGATCAAAATTTAAATCCTCCAAATGGTAACTCAAAATAAAGTCATTAGCATTTACACCTTTGTATTCATTTTGCTGCAAAATATTTGGTTCTTGATCTTCTGATTGTTGCACATTATTTATTGAATTGCCTGCACTAGGAAGATGTGACTCTTGTCGCTAAGATTATTGTTTTTGAAGGTCATTCCTTTTTTGAAATTTTTTTCTCTTGTTCTTGGCCATTCTGAAAAAATAAATAAAAATTTCCATGTTTCTGCCAAAAAAACCTAGATATACTCTCCATCAATCAAGTTTCAACGAAGATCCCTTCTCTTATACCAATTGTTGGAAATATCTGATCACTACTTGGTGGAGAGGGGGGGGGGGTTGGGGGGGGGCATGGAGGTGTGAATTAGTAGTGTGACTTATTACCAATATTTACTACTTTAAACTTCTCTTCTAAATCATGCATAATTAACCAACAACACATTATTTCACCACATGAATATAAACAATGTAAGCAGATAAATCAAATGACCATGAGAGTAATAATACACAAAAAACCATCAAAAACACATCCACACAAGAGACACAAGCCATTTGGTGGAAAATCCTTCACCCGGGAAAAAACCACCCTTGTTGTTGTTGCGCTGCTCTAAATCTTCTATTAAGAAAAATGTGTCTTTTACATAGATCACTAACTCTAATAAGAGAGAAGAATCGACCTCATATACAATCAATTGACTCCCATCAAACATGAGACTCAATTCTACTGATCATCTCAAAAGACTATGTTCTCACACATATCTACGAACTACCAACTATTGAAACCCACCATGATCAACAATCATTGCCCAACTCTGATTGGACAATCCAACTCCAATTGGATGTAGAAAATGTATCTTTCTTTGAAAATTCACAATCACTACTCCACACCCATGAAGTCACTTCTCCTATACTCTATGCAAACCTCATTTCATCTATTTTATATTGGATCCCAAGACTATGTACTCAACTTTATTTAGCTCTACAATATAATCTCCAACAACAAGAAATCATCATCAAATCAAATAAAATCACCACAATAATATGATTTTCTCTCTAGAAAAATAGTGGCCAAAATAAAGCTCATACTCAGCCATAATAAGAAACCCTTACACCAAAATATGAATTCTGCACAATACAATTGTCAACGCAAAACATAATGGCTATGTTCTAAATGCATCAGCAACTCCTGCAAAAACAAATATGAGAATCTCAAATATGGAGCTATACGAAGCTCTCCATCACCACCAACACCTCTGCTACACTTATTTTCTTCTTCGATTTGAAATCGGAAGCTCTAAATCAAAATATTGCTTCAGGAAATATACTTTCTCAAACAACTTCCATGAACACTAACATCCTGAAGCAATCTTTCTCACCAATAGGTCTGAAGCATTTTCACACAGTGCAACCTTGTCTTACTCAAATACACACATCATTAACCATCACTCGACTCCAAAGGGAGGTATATAAAATGTGTTGGGTGAAATTCACCTTAGGCATGGGATCAAGAGCACACAATTTTTTCAAAAACAATACACTTACACCACTAATTGTTCACTAAAGGTGTTCACATAATTGCATGACCTTTTAAGACCATCCCTGATCATTACAACTTAATCCATAAGTCTCTAAGGATTTCCATGCAAATTTTCATCTGATTTGCATGAGAACTTTAGAGAAAAACTTTCTTTAGGTCATATTCATATGCACAACACTAGTCCACATCTACTACAGTTCTATAGATAAGCCTTGTTACCAGTGATTTGAGCCTTTTAGCCACATCCATAATCTTGCATGGGAGTGACTAGGGTAGTGCATAAGGAAAATCAATAGGCCTTCAGTTCAAAACCTATGCCAACTATTTGGACATCTTGTTTACCATATGAACTCACCTCTAAACCTCTTCCAAGTCATTTGATACCTCTACAAATGGGTCAAACGTGTCTCCTCTGTTCCACTAGCAATTTGACCTAAAGGGCCAACAAACAAGGTTGGAAAGGATGCCAACAAGTCCTCCACTCTCCAAAAAACATCTACACGAGTTGGAAAACCTCTGAAAGACTTGGAACACACTATAGCACATCTCCATAATCATTATAAGACCAAACCATCACTGCAACAAGTAATCCTCATGAGAATAAGAATGAAGACCCACATGAAGACATAGTATGCCAACTCATCAAATGTGACAACTCAACAACATGAGAAACCATGTCCAACACCTATATCAACAACATCTATCTGTATTAGAATCAACAAATCATCATAACATGTCATGCAACCATCTTTACTTAGCCTCCAATTCTTGCACTAGGTTATGACATAAACATAAATGCCACTAGTACAAGAACAACCATTAACCACACCAATGCCATCATCTAACCATGGTCAGTGTGACATCATACATTTGACATCAATGCCAACACAACCATCCCAATGCCAACTCAACTAGATGCAACCACACTTCAAGGAACACGTCCAAGCATCGACTAATCTACATAGGGTTGACATCAATGCCAATATGAGCTAGCTTCCATCATGAACCAATGGCAACATCAGCGATATGGAACCATGCAAACCATAATGGAAACAATTGTTTTAGCGAGAAACAATTAAATCTACAAATTACTACTTGAGATTGGAGGGTGGAGAACCATTCAACAACTTATGGAAAATTTACCACCATTGTTGGACCCGCATCCATATGTTCCACTATGTAAGTTCCAAGACTATTGATGTTTGAATCATATTTTTTTTGTGACTCAAATTTTCCCTTCGCTACATCCTTGAATGAAGCTATTACCTTAGGGATACTATGACTAGGAAAACCTCCCCTAAGTCTGAAATTGATGATGATAGAGGAGCTTCATTCAATGCCATAGTCTGTCATAAAATAATAATCTTGCAAAGATCTACCCACATAAATCAAATTTTGGATCTCCATCGGGATACCCTGTCTATTTTAGGTCTTACACGTCAGGACAAGTACCAATTTCGCTACTTGAACCCCTATGAGGACCAATCTCCCATATAGGGTTCTCACAAAAATTTGAAGGATACCTTCCACTTGAAGACCTAGTTGGAAAATCTTACATTCCAACAAGTTTTCCATAAAAAACCCTTCGTTCCATTCCTCTCGTCTGAAATCAGAATGATTATCACACACTAAGAGGGGAGAGGTGTTTACATGCCTACATAGAAACCTATTGCTATTTTTTCCACATATCTACATATAACAGATCATTAGAAGGCCATGAATATGCATATATAAAGCATATCTAAGTGTAGAGATGTGCCCTAGTCTCTCTGACTCTGTAGATCTACCATTGAAACTAATGCATGTGCATTTGATATTTTATTGAACTATCTTCTATTGCATTTTGTTCGACAAGAACCACTACAACCTAAGGCCTTCATCCAAAGGATGTATAGTCATTGATAGCCAAGAATCAATCACTATTCCTTCTTCCACTGTGATTTCCCTAGAACTTGATGACACAATGTTTAATATTGCAACATTCAAAACCCTAACACTGTCTTGAATCACCATCATCTCCTCCTCAATTTTGAGTTAAAGGTTCATATTTATAATAAAATACCCGATTAAAAAACAACCCATGCAATAGTTGAATGAAATTTCTATCCTAATTTAAAAAGGAAAGGACATGATATAATATACTAAATAAATATATTTCAAAGGGATAAAATTCCAAATTCACAATTCAACCTATTCCTTGTGATATAATATCTCCTTTCCATTTCAAATTGTAGTTTTGATATTTTTTTACACTTGTTGGGATTTTGTTGTTTTTGGCCTTTAATTTTAGGCCCATTCTGATTAAATAAATTTGGTACACTTTAAGTTTTGTTGGATTGATTAAATCTATTTAATCTCCTGGGATTTTTTAGATATTCTATTGTTATTTTTTGTTTCTTAAAATACATTTCTCTTTTAATTTCCTTGAGTCTTGAAAAGGGATTGTCCTACTCAATAAATAAATTATAACATGTGGGTTGTTCTTAAATTCCTGTCTACAACTAAACACATCAAAATTAATCATCTATATAAAGTTTTATGACTTACAAGTGAATTTTTTCTACTTGTGGATCTCTTTTCTATAACACTAGCACATTTACACATTAGGTTTCTTAAATATTTCTTCTTCTTTACCCCATTCATTCTGCATTAAAAGTGCATATATATTGAGTTATTGATAAAAGGAAGACCTTAAGCTAAACTTTGGAAGTAAGTAAACTTCCAAGAAAATAAAATTAACTATCGTACCACCCTGTTCCTTTTGCCTAAATTGAAAAGAAAAAGAAACTTCAAATGTTTCAAAAATATAAAATGCATCCCCTTAAAATTAAATAAAATGAATTTGAAAGAACCATAAGGTCTAGGAAGTACAAGAACCCATCGGGGCTATAGACACTCACTAGTAGCGAAGCTAAGCTTTCATGGTACAAAGGAAACTTTGTCTAGGCTATGGAAGCTCACAAGTAGTGAAGTAATATCAAGACAAAGATAGATGGAGAACATGTATTTTCTTATCTAAGGTGAATGTTCCATGTCATAATTTGTATCAATTTTTCGTACATTGAAATCTAAGCAAAATTAACCCCATAAATTGGATTGAAGAGTAATTTTTTAGTCACCTAAGGTTTGTGATTAGTGAGAATATCCATTAAATTCATAAACATAATGTGGTACCCACAAATAATGGAATATATCCTTAAATTAATGAAGGTTATGTTTAATATTAGGTGTGAATAAGTATTTTAATCTATATATAGAGATAATTGCTTCACCCATTGTGTCACCATTTGTTATGGAATACACAACAACCCCCATTTATTTAAAAAAAAAGGGGACCCGACAAATTTTTGTCGTTTTGGCCTGCTTATTCCTAGTTTGGCAGTGATATTAATGTTTTATTTTCATTTTCTAATTATGTAAGATTAAGATTTTATTATTTTTTCCATGTGTGGATTACTTAAGAGTGGCTAGTCAAATCATATATGCCCATATATCTATCCACTGTGTCTAAGGGATAACATGTGTAGTGAACTCCTCATATCACTAGAGAAGGCGATCACTTACATTCTATTGTTACACAAACTAGAGTCATCACTATTATTGCATTATATTTTGTTATATTTTGGGTTCCACCTATACATACCCCCATCCGAGATTTTTCCTTGTTTAAAAAGCCTTATATACTATGCCCCTTGGATGGTTGAATGATTCTAATCATGACAATCAATATAAAATGAGTTTAAACAATACTTAAAAAATGTTTATAAAATCCACCCATCTAGCCACGTGCTCCAACATAAATGTTTTATCTATCCCAGATCACATAAGCCCAAATATGGATTAACCCAACTTTGATCAAGTGTTAGATTAATTACTTGTGGTTATTAAATAACAAATCCAGTATATGGGCTATCGATCTATTTGGCAGCTCTTTGCCCACCAAACCCTAAATAGCGAGATCCTAAATTAAAATCACAATCATTATTAAACATGTTTAAACAAAATATAAGTTAAATCAGTACTAATTAATCATAGATCATGGTTTAAACTCTAAATCTAATATCCACCCGAAAAGATAAATTTATATATGAAGAACTTACTGGATCCTGAATGCCCAAATTAATGACTTTATTAATAAAAGTTCATTAAATATTGATTAGACATGCATTCATGTTGAAATCAATTTACAAACCGATGTTATGTGAAGAGTTATGAGGAAAAAATATTGTCATTAACAAAAAACTATTAATTTCCTTGTAAATCTAAAATAATTCTATGATCACTCATTCAAAAAATTTACTCATAATTTTTATTGTGCACGCTGATACATAATTCATAGTAATAGCTCAATTTTCCTACAATTATATCTCGTTATTTTAGCACATTAGCTTATGAATTTCTTAAATATCACAATCTTTTTGGCTCTCATGATTACCTAACGGATTTTGTAGAAAAGTAGGAAAGAAAGAGAAAGCGAAGAGGATTAATCCTGTTGGGTAGGAGTTGAAAGAAAAATCCATAATAGAAGAGACAAACACAAAATATAAGAACCCAAATGTAGTGTTCTATAATGACACTACTTACAAAACTAGGCTACCAAGTGCCATGCCTTGGGAGGAAATTTTTCATTTCTTTGAGAAAAAACAAAAATCCCACTTGAGGAGGTTATTTCCAAAGAATATTCTAGCTCTAACATTGATAATTATATCAATATCAAAAAAACTAGACTTCATAATATTCTAACCAAGTTGTCTATGCTCCCTTATTATGACATGGTACATGTAGGAATAACTCGAAATTTGCAGCCGCTAATGAAATCAAACAAATATAAATATACACAAATTGTTCTACTCAATTTGTGGAAAGGAAAAGATTCAATAGAAACACATGGAATCAATAAATCACAATGAACATAGTATGTTTACTGGGGAACCCAACTAGGAAAAAACCCCTCCTTTGTTTGTATTATATCATATGAGAATAATGATCTGTTATAACGACTGCTTCAATCCATGAAGCTCAACCTACATTGCAATATTAATATCCTGCTCTCATCAACACTTAGCCAAAATAGGCCTCCAACTTCCTCCTATTTCATTGCATAATTCTTGTTCCTAAATAGTTGGAGTCTCCTATTTCTTTGCACAGTTCCTCATGAAATTAGCTCACATGCTGCATGAAAATTATGTACACTCATTAGTATAAAATTAAATACAAGTATGTATTTTCCCTCTACTCAACTTGGTAATTGAGATTGCATGCATGACTAGGGCTATTTTTAGTAAATTGATTAGTTAACTGAGAGACCATTGAGTTAACAACAATTACAACTACTCAATTGAACTCATACTAGCTCTATTCATGACTAGATCTTAGGTAACTAATTTTCACATACTATAACTCCACTAGATTTTTATACCTTAGAAGTAAACTCATGCGCAACTCTACTTCTTACCCAAAAACTTGAATTCACTTACTTAGCTAAGTGACTTGGCCATGTCACTTCTGCTAATTGCGACTCAAGTCATCCTGCTAATGTGGAAATTTGAATTTCTCTATTTCAGTAAGGCACAAGTCAAATGAAACCTTTCTTTGCTACAATTTAACAGTACTATGGATCATTTCTCATGCTAGTATTGAAAATTCAACCATTGTTAATGATGTTGGTAAAGTAGTTGGTTCTTGGAGGCTAGAGAATTTACAAAAAATATGTAAATTAGATATCCGTCAAGTTTATCTAAATGTTTATTATCTAGATAATTTTGAAAGTAAAGTGTTGTTTAAAAATAAATTGGAACCAACCTAATGTATTAAGTGGATAGTTCACTCTTAAGGGTTTAAAACTAAAATTAATAAGCATTATCCTATTGAGAATTTCAAATCTCCACACTCAATAGTGATAGCCATGCTTTATAGATTATATGGCCACCCTAACCCAAAAAAGTTGAGAGAAGAATGGGTTCCTCTATTTCATGGCATTCTACAGAAGGTTAACATATTCAACTAGGAGGACATCTTGTCCCATAATATAATAATTTCAATTATAGCAACACTATCCTCTCCACTAGGTTTTGGTCCACCCCTCTACATGTGTACTTGTCTATTGGATAATATAATGTCCATCTCACCATTCCTTACTCTGAAGTGGGTTTGGTCAGAAAAGGAGTAACCTATTCCCAAGTACTATTATATTATCTCTATGTCTTAATGCTCAAATAACATATATGATATATGTGACCATTTCATGGAGCCTTCGTATCAATTTTTCCATGGTAAACCCCCTCTTAAAATAAGTGGTGATATTTTTAATGTTCTATGTGGCATTTAGTTTTTAGAGGAAAATTTGTCTTATTTCAGGAACATTGGTTGTGATACAATTTCCCGCCTTATTTCCTCCTTTATTCTTGATAGATTAGCTCTAAGGGAAATAACTAATCATACGACCATTCATTGGATAACCAAACTGTTATAAAACAATTCCAAGAAACTATGGACAAATTTTCTAATTAAAGCTCGTATTTATTCCCCCCCCCTATAGAGGTCATGCAATACAGGAATAAAAAGGTATTAGTGAATTCTATTTACAATCAATTCATTTTGATGATATGACCCTAGTAAGATAGTGAGTGCGCATCTCAAGTTATTCAAGTATTTAAATGGTTATGATCATAGGTATTCTCCTTTTGATCATTTGCTCAAAGATTCGATTTACCTTTGATGATGTTATTCTCATATTATTTACTTTAAATGACCCAGTGGTCAAGAGGAATTTTAAAACTTATATATAAACTTTATATATGTCCTTTCTTTAAGAAAGTGTTATCTTATCAGTTGTCTCTCTTACCAAGCTTCAAGCTGGAGAGACTATTAATCCATTAATTCTTCAACGTGAACCTAAAGATGATGTTCTTATGAAAAAATTGATGAGAAAGGAATTTCAAAGGATAAACCTCAAGACACTCTAGAAGATATAAGTACAACACATTCAGAGCAAGTTGAGGAACATAATCAGCAAAACACTAGGTCAAAGCATGAACATGTATTAAAGGTTGAAGGAGGAGATGTTGTAGAAATAGGGCAGTTAGAGCAACAAGAACTAGTAGACTCAACAACCACCATTGAACATCTAAAAGTTGCAAAGCACATAGATGAACCAATTATTGAAGTTCAAAGTGTTGGCCCTACTCCAAATGATCTAAATATCACAATCCCAATTCATTTACCTTAGATAACAAAAGTTATCTCTCTCTCCAGCATTGTAACTGCTTTGGTAGTTAATTCAGAAAGGTTTTCCTCTCTATTTTTGGATGTTGATGAAATGACACCAATCATAGAATCGATGGTCTCGATGGAGAATTACTATTTTAGTTCTCAATTTAAATTTCTATTTAAAATGTTCAAGAAAATGAAATAATATACAACATTATATAAGGTAACATCAAAAGATTGGTATCCTAGTGGTGAACCAATAAAAGTATAAAAAGAAGCAGCATGAGCCCTAGGGGAATTTTCTACAACAAACAAGTGGTTTGTGGATGAACTCGCTAAGAAATTAGACCAGTACGGAAAAAGGGCCAACTCTCTAAAAAAATAACTACAAGACCTAAAGAATGATTAAAGTCTAGAGTCACATCTAGGAATTACAAGAAAATTTTAGGATTATAACAATAGAAAATGATGAGAAACATGAAAAAAACATGAAAGAGAAACTCAATTCCAAAAATAATTAGCATATACTAAAAGTAGGTTTGGTAAATAAATAGAAGAAATTAAACAGGTACATCTAAATCAAATGGATATGTTGAAGAAGGAAAATGTACATGTTTCAATTTCCAATATTCATGTTATTAATATTAATGCTCAACTAAAATAGGTTCCAAAAATGTTTTATCATAGATCTTTTAATATTTTTGGTCTTGATATTGAACTTCTTCAAATTATAGAAAATATTGAAGCCTTAGTGAAGAATGATGAGGAACTTTATGAAAATTTGTTAAAATGTTCTTGTGGGAAATGAAAGAGAAATTTTCCAATATCAATATCTCCAAAACTGATAAGAGGATGACCGAGATTTCTCTAAACCAAAGAAAATATAGTGTGTAAAATATAAAGGAATGCATTAAATAAGTAATGGATAAAACTTTATTGTTATATCTCTACACCTTTTTTCCCTATTATACACACATATACATTTCCAAAAATGCAATAATCGCCTCAATTGGATTCCATATGCAAAAGATATGCTACTTGGAAGTTTAACTTCCTATTTTTTCAACCATAATTTGAGAGGATGGCACATTAACCCCCATTCCTCAAGGAAAATTGGCTATACATGTGATCATGATGAAGGCGACTCTAGAAGAGTGCATATTGTAAGTCTAGTAAAGAGTTGAGGGTCCTCACCACTAGTAAGATATTGGTTGGGTTACAATTGAGCCACTAAGAGGAGAAGGGGTTCCATTCCTTTTGAGTGAATTGTTCCATATATGAGTAGAGCATGCAAGATTAATAGGGAGAGAGAAAAAAATAGGATTTGTGCATTGTAGTATCCCATGGGCCACAAGCCTTAATTATTTGTACACACAACCATTTTCTCTTAAGGGAAAGAGAGAAAAGAAACCTCACCTTCCATCTATGTTTTCTCCCGAAATGGTTCCTTGGGATGTAGTTTGTGCCAAATGTGTTTTGTGAGTTTTTATTTCACTATTTTATATTTTTTTCATGTGCAATAAATATTAATTGATAGATCCATAAACCTAAAGAGAAACAAACCCTAATAGTGTAGATTTAAAAATTTTAAGTATAGTTTTATCATATTTATTCTAATGAACTGTTTAGTGGAATATCCATAATAGTTTATGGATCATATTGGTATCGGAGTATATTTCTTTGGAAATACTATGGAGATTTGCAACGAGTCTATATTAACGAAGCTAAAAGTCATAAGACCCTAGTCATGGCCAATGAATCTATAATAACCCTCATGATCATGTAGAGGATAGGTTTTCATGGTTGGAAGCACAAGTTGCAAATATAAGCCATCATATGAATCTCATAATGTCAAACATGAGTGATAAGCTTGGGATATTTGGAGAATATGGGGGTTCTAACAAAATGGAATTATAAGAAGGGAGATAAAGTGATCGAGAAGGAACATAGAATTAGTAGAAGAAAGGACCCAAAAGAGATCAACCTAGTTTGAGTGTCATGAAGCATTCACCATCCCTATTTAAAATGGAAGTGAAGGCTGATATCAAGTCGTAACAAGGTGATATCGATTCTCTAAAAATAAATAATTTGTTTCAACTATTATAAGTTTATTTTAGTGTTTATCATATAGAGGAAGAACATAATATTTCATTTGCACAAATGAAATTATAGGGCCATCCCTTGACCTTGTGGGAAATCCACATGAATACCTTGAGGTTGGAGGAAGATCCTCCACCGAATAAGTGGGCAGAATTTAAAAGCTTCACAAAGTCACAATTTTACCCTATCATGTATGTCGATGACTAGTGGATCAAATGGAACTACTGCAAGTAGAAGTAGGTCTTACATTTCTATTTGGGCACATCACTCCTAACGATTAGATTAGTGTAAACAGGGTCTATCAAACCCTAATTCAGTTGCTACATGCCAATTCATTAAGTGCTTTCATCCACAAAGGTTTCCTAGTTTGAAACCTTGCTGAAATGCCTCCTTGGGACACCAATGCAACCTTGGTTAGCGGCAACTGCTCTGCATAGCAAGTAGGCCCATTCATACCTATGCTTCATAGCACTTAAGCCCACTTAGGCCCATGTTGGGTGAGGATGAGAGAAATTTGCATAGGATTTTGGGAATATTCCTTGATTCTAGAGCATTCTAGAAGGCACCCAGCTCCTATCCTATCAAGATGAGCTCAACTTAGGATAGCCTTGGATCATCTAATCCTCTATCCTTTCATCCCTTTGAACTTGGAATCTAATCATCCAATTATGTAAAACCAGTCAATGCCATATAATGAAAAAACCACTTGCATTCATCTATAAATTGGCCTCTCATCATAGAGCCAAAGGAGCTTGGATATTATAGAGAAATACTATTGGTTTAGAGACTTGAAATCATTTTCAAGTAATGTTATGCTGCTAGATTGATGTTGCTATTGGTGTGATGAGGGTTTGGACTAAGCTGGATGAGTGGCATGAGATCGAACTGCATTTGGTGTAACTTCTCCTTTTATCAATCAATAAAGTTGTTTTTTCCTTTTCCAATTCTTTTGTTTATATCTAAGATGAATTTATGTTCAAATGTTGTTAATTCCATTTGATTACAATAAATAGGTCATATGCTTTGAGTGTTGTCACCTTTTATTTATATTGGTAGGTACCAATTGAGTGAATTCAGTTTGAGCGGGAGCGACATGAGCAACTCAAAGGAGATCAAAGGAAGCGAGGATCACAAGTAGGTTCCTTTATCTTATTTGTTTATTGTAGGAAAAGCTTAAACAACTTTACTTCATTTGTTCTAAGTGTAACTACCCACTTATGGAAGATATACTTATCCATAGGTATAAATTCCATATAACAAATTGGTGACCATACTGGGGAACGACCATTGTTCCTGGTAGTTACCCTTATCATATTACATCCTAGTAGACATTACTTGACTTCATTGACCTCTTTTCAGTCATTTGGAATCCTTTTTGGTCAAAATTTGCACTAGAATGCCTACTCTAGGAATGTTCTATTACCAGAGAACCCTTGGTCAGGGGATAATTCTCTATAGAGCAACCTTGGCTTAGAGACAGTGCTCTGCAATGCATTGTCTCCCACTCAGGGCTGCACTGGTCCTTGTTAAGCCAAAAAACCCATCTTTTTCTTGATTTTTTCCAAAGTGCTTCTGATGTTGTTTGTTGAAGATCAATGTTTTGCCTCTTTGTCTCTGAAATCAGTTTACATTTCCTCTCAATTGTCAAAGTTAGCTTACATTGATTAGTCTTCACTTTTTAGCAAAATAATTGTCATAAAGTATTCATTTCTTTGAAAAAGATTGATTGATCATTTCTGTATTTAGTTTCTTTATGTTCATCTAAACATTAAAGAAATGAAAAGAAAGGAATTCATAATCCATTTAGACGTTTGTGTGTGCTTCTAGGAATGGTATAGCGAAAGTTGCATTAGATGTGCTCTATGCTCTTTGTTTAGAGATTATGATTGTTCTATCCCATTAGTTATGGTTTTCATTATTTAAATCAAATGAAAAGAATGTTTCTCATCATAGTTTCATTCCAGGAATTTTAGAAACATCACATAGTGAACGTGAAAGGAAAAATTTTAAACAAGATCAACTAAAATTTATCTCAATTAACCTAATGGAACATTGTAACTTAACGTATAACATTTATAGGTCTAGGCTAGACACATGTCTCGGCATCATTAAACATAGCAATTGTCGCTAACAGTCTGTGATACATTCCGAGTGTGATACCCCATTCCACATATGTAAGTATATCGTAGCTCATCCACGTACTTTTAGGTATATCGAGTGGTGTTTTAGTAAGAAAATTATAAGGGAATGCTCTCACTATACGTTTTCGCATTACACAGCATTAACATCGATTTGGCTTCCATGTACTTTCAGGTATATTTGAGAGGATTACATTAGGTTGCTATCCATCCATAGGTAATCGAGTCAGCCATCTTGTATACTGTGATACACCAAAAACAAATTTCAGGGATATTTCCTACACGTATGTTAAGTGCTTGGTTTATTGAGGCAGTATATTACAGTTCATAGTTACTTGGTAATCCTTTTGCCTAGATTATCCTTCTTTTGTTTTGTTATGTTACTTTAATTAAAATAAAATTAACTAGCCATGGATAACATCCCCTACGTCACTCCTTAGTTGATCTTAGGTTGAGACATATGGCAAGAACTCCATAGTCCACTGATCAAGGAATTCCTTTCGATGGGAATCCTAGTCCTTTTCCTCCTTTCGAAAATATTAGTGCTCCTTATATGGTTACATTTTCCCTTTTGGGACATACCATTGGCTTGCTAGTTGTTACACAGTAATTTTTCACTGTCCTCATCTCAGTCTCTCTACTGTGTCATGTGTTAAATAAACATATTCATATCTTCCCACTTTTGTAAGAAGACTAAGCAAATGCTCTTTGATACTGCAAGTTGACCCTAATGTCCTAAGTTTTTTCCTCGTCATGAGTAAGCACTTAATATACGTGACGGTCCCCTATCCTAAATGGTCTCATCACGACCCCGTCGCCTGTGTACACCTATTTCCCGCGATGGTCAAATTTCAAGGCCCAGCGTGAGGCTATTAACTATTTTTCACAACGATTGGTCTATATGCATTCCCTCCTTGTGATGTCATCGCAAAGACTTAGTTTACAGCTAGCGATGACCCAGATTGGGCGAATTTGTTCCAACGTCCAACCTTTTGGATGTCTCTAGACCTGGTTGTTGGGTTAGTTTGGATCACCCTTCCTCCTCTAGGATGGTAGTTCCATATTTTGTGCTACCTTCTTTGAGTATAAACTCCCTCTCCCTCATTTCATGGAGACTCCTTCTCCTATAAAATCACTCACCATTTCTATGATATGCTAGTTCTTTTGGTTGGACAATGTTGCTAGTGCTTTTGAGTTTGGTAGATAGCTTTGGTGTGAGTGTGACAAGTGTGGGATTGCTAATGGTTTGTAAGAGGTTGTGGAGTGCCCTTAACTTTGTATTAAAGCTTGTGAGTGAGAGAGAGAGAGAGAGATATTGTTTATTTGGGAGACCTATCCTTGAGAGTGAATGCTTGAAGAAACATATTGGTTGGACCCTCTAAGAAGGCTTGCGATGTCAAGACTTGGTTGTAACCTTCACTCTTGATTCATTATTAATACAATCAATGAAGATTTCCTATGTCTTGTATTTAATTTACTTGATAGCTCATGATTTCTTGTCTTTATGAGTAAATAGATAATTATTCTTCTCGGTTATGTGCTCTGTTGTTTTCTTGTGGTGTTTCAGGTCGATTTCTCATTGAGGAGAAGAAACAGAAGTTGGAGCAATTCAACGGAACTTCATCAACCCCCGGTTTGAGGTAGGCCTCCAACGATGACTATTTAAGGGATTAAATTGTTTTTTTGTCTTTTGTGTGACTAGACCCACTCTAGAGCTAGAGGGGTTGCCTCTGTCAATAGAGGGAAGACTTTCCTACATCACACCAGTATGGTTGTTCTCAACCTCTTTAGCCTCGCAACTAAATATTCCTACAACTGGAAAAAATCAAACTCTATTTGATCCTAAAGTTGACACTTTACCTTCTTCGTCAATTTTTCTTCCTCCCATTATTCCTCTTTGCCTGGTGCAATTATTGACACAAGTAACCAAGTGGATAAGAAGAAGAATAAAAGGACGAAGAAGAATAAGAGGAAAATTTAGCAGGGGGACAACAGAGCAACCATTGCTTCGAATGTAAATTTTGATGAGAAACCGTCCAATAAGCCTCATAAATTTAGATATCCTTGCAAACTTTGTACGAGATACCATATTCTTCAAAATTGTTCTAGTATTCCTCAGATCTTAGAAGAATGGTCTTCTCGTTCACATCATCATATTTCATCAACTTCTGAAGATCATGTTGGTGACACACCATCAACTACTGGTTGTAAAGTCCATGGAAATAAGGGTAAATTGAAGTTTCCATGTAGGTTATGTGAAGGGAGTCACCCAATTCACCTTTGTCCCTATCTAGATGAAGCCCAAAAAGTGTTGGATAATCGTCCTACTTCTCCGTAACAACTTCCATCAGGTTACAGGAGACTCTCCCTTAATACTTCACTAGTTGATGAAGTGACTGACCCAAATCAACTGTCGATCAAACCCACTTTCTCTAAATGTGAATCCCATGAGTCTATACTTGACCAATCACAGCTCGAAGAAAAAGTTGACCTGATTTCACCTTCAGTTAATCATACTTTTCCCATAGAGAGTGAGTATGATACCACTCAGGTTCTTCTCGTTTTTTCAAATTCCAATGAGCTTGGAGGCAACCCTCCTGTTCCATCAAAATAGGAGGAAAATCCTCCTTTTCTCATAACTCAAGCGGTTAATTCTCCCATTCTTATGGTACCCCCTCCAAGTAGTCTGGTCACTTCCTTTGATTGGAATCGACTGGTAGGATGTTGTCTTCCTTCTTATGTGCCTTTCCAGATCATAGTACAGGTTTATAATATGATTATATCTAGCAATATTATAGATGAAGGTGCATCTGTGAGTATCCTTTCCTCCACCTCTTGGTAGGTGCTCAGTTTGTTGCCACTTGTGCCTATTACCCAGAATTTGTTGGCTTTTAATAGAGGAACTAGTCAACCATTAGGGATCCTTCCTCGGTTGCCTATTACTTTGGGAAGAAAAAATGTTTATCTCAATGCGATGGTAGTCCCAGGCCCTTTAGATTAAAATTTACTTCTTCAACGCGAGTATGTTTATGACATGGGAGCTATTGTTTCAACACTCTTTTGAGTGATGTGTTTCCTGCATGAAGGCAGAATTGTCACTGTTGACCAGCTTTCATTTCCCAGTCCAAATATGGCTTCGTCAAACATCTTCCCTAAATGGTCCTTTTGTCCCAATGGTATCTTCCTTTTGTCCCAATGGTATCTTCCATGCCATGCACAATTATGTGGCAACCCATTCCATCCCCACATAAACTCATGATCAATTCCCTGATGTTGTACATTATGTACTAGGGGCATTGGAACCGGATCTCTCTAATGGATTCCTTGCTATGTATCCCTTCTAGAGAATTTTTCTCCAATCTAATGAGAGCCTCTTGGAAGTCATTACCTCTTATGGGTCGTGATCAAGGAATCATGAGCATAGTTCCCTTTCTTGTGTCAAGCTCATTAAAAAATGAAACAAGGAATATGAGGATAGTTCTCAATCTTGTGTCAACCTCGTTAAAATATGGAACAAGGAATATGAGGATAGTTCTTTTATTGTGTCAACCTCATTAAAAGATGAAATAGGTCCCAGAGAATATTTCCTTGTCTTGTGTCAAGCTCATTAAAAAATGAAACAACGAATATGAGTAGAGCTCCTTTTCTTATGTCAAGCTCATTAAAAAATGAAACAAGGTCCCCTGGAGAAAAGTTCCAATTCGAGTCTTTAATTAGATCTTGTAAAATCCTAGTCCAGTTTTTCACTTGATCTCATAAATGAACCTTCATTCCATCCACTTGATAGCCATGAGTAGTCTACTTAGGTGAATGTAATGAAGCTTGGGGGGCATGTAGCTAGAGCCAAGTCATCTTGTTGGGGGCATGTAAACCAATCTCAAGCATAGTTTTTCCTTTCAAGCTTGTGTAAACATCAAACTGAATCCAAGCATAGTTCCTTATGGTTCAAGCTTGTGTAAAAATGAACCCATCTCCATTTTAACCCTCATGATTTCCATTATATCAACCTCTTCCATTAGATGAGCCTTGGTTTTTCTCCTTCCATCGTCACTATATTATTGGTCGATCATACGCTTTCACTTGGTTTTTTTACCCTTTTTTAGGAATAATTGCAATGAGTGGTCTTAGTAGCCAGCCTCTTCACATAAACCAACATGTTTTGAGAAGTTCCAACATCACCGGAACGAGTTTCTATCCTAGACACTACTTGTTCCTCTAAGTAGAGTCCTCTTTCAGCTCTTTTTAGACTCTCAAAATATGAAAATATTGTTGGGCGCTTGTCCTTTTCAGCTCGTTAACGGATTGGAAATGACATCTACTCAGTACAAGTTTAACCCTTCTCTGGACTGAGATAGATTACTTACAAGAAAGGAATACATTGATCGAACATGGTCAATAGGTTCTCTCTTGTATTATTTTACACTTCTTCATACTTGAGAGACAAATTTACGAAAAAGAACTATGTAGCTTTCTTTTTGTCCCTTTTCAAATCTCTAAACATGAAAAGGATCAAGTTCTCATTGTTGTTAAACTTGTTAAAATATCAAATAGAGACAAACTTCTTCATCATGAAAAGACTGAGTTTCACCTTCACTAGACTCGTTAAAACATCATATAGCGATGGATTCACCTGAAGGGTGGAATTATACTTCAAGAATATGTTATCCTCTTCAAGCTTGTTAAAAAAATAAAGAGGTACTAGTCAACAATGACTGGGGAAAATGGGAAAAGGGATAAATCACTTTATGGTATCAAGTCGCTCTTGAACATGACAATTTTGCTTCATCTCTGTGACTGTTTGGGTTGGGTTATTTGCTTGATGGTTATCATGCCTATGGTCTATCACACCATCCATCACTTTGGTTTTGGGTCAATGTTTCTAGCTCATTCAATGTTGTCGACATGTTCAAGAGAAGTCACTCAGTAAAGAAGTCACTCAGTAAACTTCATCCTTTTCAATACTCATAATCCTTCATTTTCATGACTGCCATTCCTGAACATTATGTCGTCAGTCACATTTTGTCTTCAAAATCATTACAGTCATTTCGTGTCATTGATGGGGGATACAACAAGGCCCTCCTACGATGACTCACTTCTTGTCGAATTCGACACATTATCTATGAAGTTGACTTAGAAGCACCCTTTCAGTACCTTGAGGCTTGCATACATCAATGGCAAGTTTCTCACTTCTGGTGAGAATTTGCCATCACAGGCCTTCGACCGAAAGACTTTGTATGGTGTTCAACATCAAAACATATATTCACACCATGCAGAATGTACTGTAGTACCTTGAGAATATTAATCCTTATTGGTGATTTATCTCGCGTCTGTTAGCAAATTACATCATTCGCTGGTAATCAGATGGTGTCTTCCCATGTTTGATATCAGATCACATTTTCACATGGTTATACTTGTCCTTGATTAAACGGTTGGATGAGGTAGAAGACCCAAGATCTAGTTTCATCCATCTGGGCTACGATTCAGGAGAGTACTAAATCATCTATACAATGGATTTACACAAATAGTCATGGATCTATATTTGTAGAAGACTATTTGACTTATGTACATGTAATGAAAAGTTTATAAGTTGAGCATGGGTATGCCTTCCCTCAATAATTCATGAAAATTCAAAGATATCATGATATTATGTACTGTAATTGGTGCAGGTCATCATCTGCTTCAAATCCTCCTCATCACATCATAAAGCATATCAATCAACATTATCATCTTTGAATTCATGCTTTAGGGGGAATTTGTTACAGGTCTATTTGGGCACTTCACTCTCGATGATGATATCAGTGTAAACAAGGCCTATCAAACCCTAATTTAGTTACTACATACCCTAGGCATGCCACTTCATTGAGTGGTTTCATCAATAAAAAGTTTCCTAGTTTGAAACCATGCTGAAATGCCTCCTTGGGACACCAATATAGCCTTGGTCAAGGGAAATTGGTCTACATAGTAGGTATACCCATTTAGACTTATGCTACATAGCACTTAGGCCCACTTAAGCCTGCGCTGGGTGAGTATGAGCGAAATTGGCATAGGATTCTAGGAATATTCCTTGATTCTAGAGCATTCTAGAAGGAACCCATCTCCTATCTTATCAAGATGAGCTCAACATAGGATAGACTTGGGTCATCTAATCCTCTATCCTATCATCCCTTTTAACATGGAAAATAATCATACAATCATGGAAAACCATTCAATGTCATATTAATGAAAAAACCACTTGCATTCATCTATAAATTGGCCTCTCATCATAGGGCCAAAGGAGCTTGGATATTATAAAGAAATAATGTTGGTTTAGAGACTATAACTCATTGTCAAGTAATGTTATGCTGCTGGATTGATGTTGCTATTGATGTGATGAGGGTTTGGACTAAGCTGAATGAGTGACACCAGATCGAACCACATTGGGTGTGACTTCTCCTTCTATCAATCAATAAAGTTGTTTGTTCCTTTTCCAATACTTTTGTCTATATCTATCATGAATGTATGTTCAAATGTTGTCGATTCCATTTGTTTACAATAAATAGATCATATGCTTTGAGCGTTTTCATCTTTTGTTTTTGTTGGTAGGTACCAATTGCGTGAATTCAGTTTGAGCAGGAGCAATGGGAGGAACTCAAAAGAGATCAAAGGAAGTGAAGGATCACATGTTCCTTTATCTTAATTGTTTATTGTAGGAAATGGTTAAACATTTTTACTTAAGTTGTTCTAAGTGTAACTACCCACATAGAGAATATATACTTATCTGTAGGTATAAATTCTGTATAATAGTAGGGGTAGAGTGTATAAGAGTACACCAAAGAATTTAGGAAGATATCCATAATGTTATGTATCTACCCAAAGAACCTAGATTTACTTGTCAAGCATATGGGGTGTCTACCCAACCATCTATGGAGGTAAGTGATGTTTTTCAAGCCTAGCTTGATGAATGAGGCTTGTGTACAATCTCAATACCTGAAGAACATAATCCTGAAGAAATGGCAATCAAGTGGATCAAAGTAGAAGGAGCAAAAATATGATTATAAAGAGGGGAAGAAGAAGTGGAAAATGGGAAAAATATTAAAATATGATAGCCACAATGCACTACTTTGAAGATGCCAACATTGTAACCACTACAATTAATAATCATAAAAAGGATAATTACTATACGTTACATCTAAATCTTAACTTGAAGAACAAAAATAATCATAATGATAAGAAGAATATCATGGCCACCAATTCAACCAACCATGTTGAAATCATTTCAAAAATGGATGATAAGATAATTTGTACATCAATGCAAAAGGAGTTCAATTTGGGTAGCCTTCGACAATAGGAAGAGAAGGAAATGACCAAATTGTTCGACATAAAGATATAGGTCAAGAAGACAAATATTGATGATCTGTTTGACTTTGTATTGTAGGAAAATCTCATTGCAGTAGAGATTGTCAAAAATTGGGATTGAAAATTCATGATCATCCAATCCCATATCCACTAGGATTGGTAAATAAGGATGCAAAGTTAAAGGTAACAAAAAAAATGCAAAAATAGATTTTCTATCAATGTTGATTTTATTAATGAAGTGGAACTATATGTAGTTCTCCTTGATGTATGCAGGGTGATGGTAGGAAGTACGCTATACATGTACATTAAATATGTAATATTCAAGTAAATATCCAACCAGTACCAACTCTTCAAGGATGGAAAATCATTCACCATTAATGTACATAAAGGCAAGTTGAAAATTTCACTAGTACATGCCGACCAAGCTAAGAAATTGATCAATTCTATAAATAAGTTTGTTCTATTTTTTTGAGAGATATTTCTTATACAAGAGGGTTAGTAAGAGAAAATTAATCCTTCAAGAGGTGTACAAAGAAACAAAATAAACTAGAAGAGTTGCTACAAGAATACAAGGATATTTTCTAGGAGCATAAAGGGTTACCACCCAAAAGGGAAGTGATAAGATCTAGCTATTCAAACTCCCCATTGCCAAACATTAGTGTATACATGAAGTATGTTATGAAAGCAAGTGGAGTGAAGAAATAGTTACAACAAATACTAGAATAGGGTGTCATTCAATCAATTACATCACCGTGTAGGCCACCATCATCATAGTGCCAAAAAAAGATGGAAATTAGAATATGTGTATTTATTAGAAGGCATTGAACAAAATCATGCTCAATAATAGGTACCCTATACCTAAGATAGATGATTTATAGGATTTGTTGCAACAAGTGAAAATAATTCTCCAATTTGGACTTAAATTCTATATATCACCAGGTTCAAGTCAAAGAAGAATATACCTAGAAAATCGAGCAAGCTTTGTATCAGTGGTTAGTCATGTCATTTTTCCCATGCAATGAACCGACTATTTTTATGAGGTTAATGAATGATACATTGCACACCTTTATAGATTCATGTGTTATTGTCTATTTGGATGACATATTGGTATACACTACTACATAGGAGGAGCACATCTCACATTTTACATAGGTGCTAGAGACATTAAAGAAGCACGAACAACTAGAAAATATTAAGAAGTGTGAGTTTCCACAACACTATTTGTTGTATCTTGAGTATGTGATAGGTAGAGGAGAGCTGAAGATAAATCCTTCCAAGATGGAAGCCATCATGAAGTGGGAAATTCCTACTAATTTTTCTAAGGTTGGGAGTTTTGTTGGGGAACAACATTAGATGAAAAAATTATTAGCCTCATTTTCAGTGGTAGAAGCACCATTCCACGCCATCAAAACAAGTGGTAAGATTTTATAGTGGGGAAAGCGTCAGTAGAGGGCCTTTGAGGAGTTACATAAGAAGATCATTTAGGAACTAGTTCCAATATTACCAAATATGCAACAACCCTTTGAAATGGAGACAGATATGAGTGGATATGTTATGGGAGAGGTCTTCATGAAGGGATGAAGGATCATATGCTACCATTATAAAGAATTTTATGGGGAAATTATTAACTACCCTACCTACAACAAGGAGCTTTATGCCCTAGTGCAAGTTGTGAAGAAGTGGAAGCACTATCTCATGGGAAAGGAGATAGTAATCCACACAAATAAATAGCCACTATAGTAAGTTATAGTAGACCAATATTACAAGTGGATGTGATTCTACAAAAAAATCATTTAGTGAGAAATTATAGTAAGGGAAACACAAACAATTTGACCAACATGATTTCAATCCCACACACATCAAAGGTAATATCTTTGAGAACTCTCATGTGCATGGAGCAATTCACCCATGATGAATATAGAGAAGCATATTCTTAATATGGGGACTTCAAGGAATTGTTTCAGTCTTTGAAAATTTAGATCAATGTGCATGATGTTAACAACATCATTGACTACCATCTCCAAGATAGGTTACTCTACAGGGTGGATAAGTTGTGTTCCTAAAGCTTATAAATTGCAGTTGATTATAGAGGCTGACACCTTAAAGGTTGTAGGGCACTTTACTGTAGGTAAGATAGTGACCAACCTGCAAAGGTATGTGTATTACCCTAAGATGCAAGAAGAGGTAGATAGGTTCGTAAGAGGATGCATGCTTTATTGTACCAACAAGTATAGTAATAGGAAACAAGGTCTATATCATCACTTATGTGTACCCATTCATCCCTAGAAAATAATTTCCATGGAACTTGTGGGATTTTTACCAACAAAAAGAAGGGACATGACTACTTGTTCATTGAAGTTGAAAGCTTCAAAAAGTGTGTGTATTAATGCCTGTAAAAAGACCATCAATGGGAAAGAAGCATCAGATTTTTTATTCGGAAAGGTTTATGTGCACTAAGGTATACCAATAAGCATCATTTCAGATGGGGACAAAATTTTTATTAATCAAAATTTTTATTACATTGTGGAAGAATATGGACACAAATTTGAAGAGGTATACAACCATCTATCCTCAAACAAATGGGAAAATAGAAATAGCCAATAGGACTTTGGTGCATCTTTTGAGGGGTTACAATTAGAAGCATTCTAAGACATGGAATGAAAATATGGAATATATAAAACACACTTATAATATATCAGTCCACACTTCTACTGGTGAATCCCCATTTCAAACTTGTTTGGGATATTTTCCACCTTCACCTTTGGATATTGTATATTGGAAACAAGGAGGACTAAGGGAGGATATTATAAGGGATGCCTTAAGGGTTGTTTTTTTTTATATTATATAGATCTACATGATTTGAAGATCACGTAGATCCATATATAGGTACAAGGGACACCCCAAAAGTCATAGGAAAAATATAAGGCTAAACACTATCAACATAGGATAGAGATGTCATTCAAGGTGGGAGATAAAGTATGGTTACAATTGAATAAGGAGAAGCTATAGGGTCTGGTAAGAAAGTAAATTCTCAATGGTATGGTCACTTCGATAAAATGGAAAAGGTCGGAGATAAAACCTTTACACTCATACTACTGCCATACATGTGCATTTACTCAGTTGTTAATATAAAGAACCCGAAACTCTATGAGCCTTCAATGCTCGATCAGGAAGACAAATAGGTCCTACCTTTTGTAGAGGATTTTGTGTTATCACCAAAAAATTG
Source organism: Pinus taeda (assembly GCA_000404065.3). Classification (NCBI taxonomy): domain Eukaryota; kingdom Viridiplantae; phylum Streptophyta; class Pinopsida; order Pinales; family Pinaceae; genus Pinus; species Pinus taeda. The sequence goes on along the minus strand of APFE030902218.1, from coordinate 32,797 downwards.
ATCATCTAGCCTAATTTACTAGATGGGTCAAGGTACACCATGTAAGGCCAATTTCATAGTAAAATTGCTTTCATTGTGAGAAATTACTTAATAAACCACATTTTCTAAGTAATTTATAATTAAACCCACGAAGGATAATTGAATAAATAATTATTTATTTAATTATCTTATAGCAATAATTAATTAAACCATTGATTAATTAATATTATTTATCATATTTGACCCAGTTATGAAAAATAAACAGATAAATTATTAATTATCTTATTTTTCTCTAGGAATAATTAATTAATCACTAATTAATTATTATTCCTTGTCAAGTTTTACTAAATCCCTTAGGAATAATTAAATAAACCATTATTTGTTTATTATTACTTAACCATATTTCTTGAGATGATATAAAATTCATTTTTTTATTTATTATTTCTAAATAAATGTTTAAATACTTTTTCCCTCCTAGCCAAATATAATAAAATATTCAAAGTGATTATTCCAAGAATGGGGTTAATAATATTTTATTATTGCTCATTATTGAAGGATAACTCAATATTTTGCTATAAATAAAATGATTTTCCATTCATTATTCACTTTTGATTATTTACATTGTTGCACTCACTATTGTAACTCTCATTATTTTCATTGTCACACAACATTATTTGTTGGGTTTACACATTATAGAGGAGAGAGAATCTACACAAGCTGAAAACGTTTGAGGATAGCCAAGAACCCATCACATAGAGGGGGACCAGTAACATTTATTTTCTCCCTTCAAAGGTGTTATAATAAAACTATTCTTTGTATATCTGGTTTCCATTCAATGATTGGAGTTATTACTATTTCTTTTTGTTGTTTAACTATGATTGTGGCATAGATAAGGGCTTTGGCAAGTTTTGTTTCTATCAGTTGTTGTAGATATACAATGTTTAGAAACCATTTATATTGTTGAGATTGTTTGTCATCCACAATCTTAAGTGGGTTCTTCTCGTACACCTTTGAGAAGAAAAAACTACAACAAATTTGGCAACTCCACCGGAGATTTCCTTATTGCTGGTAATAACAAAATTGGTGACTCCTCTCGGTTTTATACTTGAAATCCAAAAACTTGGGTGACCTTTGGTTTTCAGCTTAGGGTTTCTTATTTTTTCAAATCTCTTAATGTTTCCTAGCTTTTTAACCCTAAATCTATTAAATTTCTTACTTTCACAAGATTTTTGGTCTTTTCTGCAAGTCACGGGAACCAATCACGACAAAGGTGACAATTTTTCTGAGATTTTTCAACAAGGATCCACGGAGCATAAATTGCAGTTTTTAGCCCAAAAAATGCAATATGGAGGCCAGAGCATACCTTTCTAACCAAAAAAAGTGATCTCACATGAAAATAGGCCAGTACCTATGATTCTGGGTTTTTGTTAGATATGTTTCTGGGTTTTGTAGAGAGTTGTATGTTGGGTTGTTTGACCTCTGTCTCATTTCATTTAGGCCTTGATGTACTCTGATTCACTCATTGAAGTGGAATTTAACTCCCATAGGGATTCTAGTACACTTCCACCTTTATAGGAGGAGTTTAGCTGAGTGAGTAGTCTAAGTTTCTGTAGTGCTTTCAACCTTATTTTCCAAAATTGTACCCTTCTATTTCAGATATATAAAGATAGGTTCTCACTATCCATAGTTTCATATTAAAACTTGTTTGGTCATTGGCCTTAGGTTCTCATCGGTTGCCCTATGTGTTTCACCCATATCCCTATCTTTTTGCAGCGGTCTTCCTCTCTGGCTTTTGTTGTTGCTACACCACTTTCCAGTAGCTTAGTGTCACTTGATCCCAGTCACACTTACAATTATATCTATTGACATTTTTAGTCTATTTTCTATCGATTTAGCCACCAACCAGCACAAAGTTTGCAAACCTAGTTTGGGTGGCGTTTAGTTAATTATTTTGTTGTTCATTTTCTGTTGTTAATTTCAGTTTATCTTCAGTAAGATTTTTTATATTTTACAAACATGATCTGGGCTTAATCAATAAATATACTGACACGCACAAGCACACCTTAAGAAAAGGCATATTATTGATCTCCCTTCACCATTTCTGTGTCATGTGTGTCTTACTACCATTACGCCACTAAGGCATTTGTTGTAGAGATTGTTCAGCCTTCACCCCCAGTTTCTGCTTGGGCATATTACCTCTCGCCATCGAGTTTGATCTCATAGACCTTCGATTCCCCATACCAACTATTCTCCTAGTTCATATAATTCCTCATCTGATTTCGAGACTCCTTCACCGCATATTGTCACCATGTCTAGACCCATAGCTAGTGTAGGAACCTAACCTAGTGTTGGCTTTAATTCTATCCCGGTAGTCACGTCAAGTGAAATAGTCTTAGGAACCATTCTAATAGCCCCCATGCTCCCCTTTATGGTTGGGTTCAATCTACATATTTTATCCAGTTGATAAATGACCCCATACACGAAGATTCTAATTGAACTTCAATGTCAACTAAGATTCCCTTAGACATCCCAAAGTTTGAGGGTGAGGATCCTACCATCCATGTTTGATCCTTCCATGTGTTCATCTAAATCCATTACCGATGACTTCATTCATCTTTGGCTATTCCAATGCACGCTCACCAAAAATGTTGTAAAATGGTATGTAGACAAGCTCACTGCATCTTATTCCGTTTTCACGACACTTGCTAAAGAATTCCTTTCACACTTAGAGTTACCTCTCAAGTACGACACTGGTACCGAGCTATTGACCTCCTTCCATCAATCCTTTGCCACTCACCTTTCCAACCATGTTCAAGAGTGGCATAGAAGGAGGAGCACATTTCGTGCCCTGCCCTTCGAAGACTGTGTCTATCTAGATTGGTTTCTTGGGAGCCTTTTACCACCAATTGGAAAAGATTTCATGTCCCATTTCCTCAAACCGAAGAAGAAGCTCTTCAAACTGATTTAAGATATGACTCGATTTATGTGCAATCTAATTATGTCTATATCATCATTCGAGACCTCCCTCGTCCTGTAAGTGCCAATGCATCAGGGGCAACTCATGCTGCCGATGGTATCATTGGAACCCTTTAACACCCTTCGCCATATGCTCAAACAAGTTATGGCTATTCATCGGGGGGCACCAGTTCCTCCAACAGTTATGTCCCTCCCACTATCAACATGTTTTCAGGGCCCCAACCTATCTACCAAATTGTTGCTCCTCCTTATGCACAGTCAAGCGCTCCAGCCCCTCAAGCATTAGCAGCTCATCCTCCCATTCATCCTTAGCCCCAACAGACACTGCTCACTCAGGGTCATGTGCTTGCACAACAGAGTGTGATCAATCCCTAGAGTTCGAAGAAAAATAATGAGGGTAAGGGTAATAAGGGTAACCAGGCTAAGCAACGTAATCAACCTAGTGAATCCCGGAGAACCATCCTAATACTAACAACTAGAAATAGGGCATCCAAACAAAGCATAAAAGGCTATTTTTACGAAAATTCCTTGTGGATGTTGTGGTGTTCATGGCTGTTATATACATGACTGTCCTCTCTTACCCCAGATGTGCCAAATGTGGAAATCTCAAGTAGCTTTTAGAGTTCAACAATCACCTTAGAATCCTGCACCATCTCAACTAGTAGTGCTCAGAAATCCTTTCCCCTAGCAAGGATTTGTAGTTGCTCAACCTCAACTAGGTTAAGAAGCCCATCCCCCCCAACCTTCTCGTCCTGGTGACTATGAGATCCTTATGATGAATTTTGATGAGGTTTATCCCTCTGATATCAACCTGGCAACTCTGTCGCTTCAATATGACAAGCCATCGACTTTGTCCACCATTGAGTCCAAAACTAAAGCATCTGCTAAGCCTCTTACCACACAAAATGGTCCATTATATATTTGTTAGCTTAAAGTTGAGGCCATTCCCAAGATCCCAAAGGGAACATTACGTGTAGGTTTTAACCCTGTATAAAAATTACCTGCATACAAATTCTAAAACACATAAAATAAATAAAGCGAGAGCATAACACATAAAACATATATACACAAATATTTTCCATGGATCCAAAACCAGGACTACCAGCTTGATTTTTCATTATGTTCCTTTCAATGTTATAATACATATTTATACATGCCGAAGCATCCAATACCATGGACCGAAAACCATCGCGTCCAATACAATGGAC
>APFE030902218.1:0-28463 GCA_000404065.3 Pinus taeda | reverse complement strand
AATGAAGGGGGGCTCTACCCCCCCTCTAACCCCCCGATTAAGTATGTGGGCTATCGTGGAAAGAATATAACACAACCCAACACTCTCCCACTTGTTGTTTTCTTTCCATAGGGGGCCAAAAGAGAGCTTAGTCATTTTTCTAGCCTTGAAATGCCCATTGTCTCTCTACACCAAGAGAAATTCTCAGAGCTCACAGATTTTGTCAATGCATCTGTAGTATACTTCAAAGTGTCCACCTTTACCAGGAACACCTTTTTTTCTTCTATCATATCCCTCACAAATTGATACTGAACATCAATGTGATTTGTCCTTGAATGATATGCTGGGTTCTTTGCCAACCAAATTTCACTTTGGCTATCACAGTCTATCGTTATAGCTCACTATACTAACCCCATACTTGAACACAATCTCTGCAACCAAACTACTTCCTTGCTTGCATGAGTGGTCGCCATGTATTCTGCTTCTGTAGTTGATAGTGCCACTACAAATTGTTTATTACTCATCCCACTAAGTGCACCTTCAAATAAGTTAAACACATACACACTTGTATATCTTCTCTGTTCTAGATCTCCAGCCTAGTATGTGTTATAGCTCCAAATCTTACTCTTGAGGTTTTTCATGCTGCACTCATGGCCTAGGGCAACCCCTCCTTCCAGACCTGGTCCAAAATTTAAAAAACAGTGTTTTATTCCCTATACGCAACATTGCCCTGACCTAAACACGTGTATATGTGGGTCTGTGTATACCCAACCTGTGTATATGTCTTAAAACACTTAAAAAAAATAAATCTCCTTAATTTCGGGTGGATATCACAGGTTTCACCCGTTGATTACCTGTTAGTGCCCATGGCTCAACTGTTCCCAATGAATTCCCAACTAAAAAACTACTTTGGGAGAAGCATAAAGAGGCTTCAATGGGAAGGCCAAGGGGAAGAGAGAAGATAGAGAAATATTATTATGCTGAGATTTCCTTGACCGGGTATAAAAATCCTAGTGCCTCCTACACTTCCCCCATTTTACAGGAAACTCATGTTTCCTTGTGTGTGTTGATGTCTTCATACTACTTGAGATATCATGGAGTAAGTCATGGAAGGAGTTTATTAAAGGCTTGAGACTGGACAAATCGAGGAGACGGTTCCTCTTGGAGCCTGCGAAAGGACAAATCAGGTGAAATTATTCCTTTCTATACTTTATTTGTCTATAATAAAAGAAACACATGTCTTTGTTCCTGATATAAATCTTCTTCATGTTTGTGATATTCATGTTATGATTCATATGTGAATGGTTGTTTAATTGCATAACTAATTACCTCTCATTACAATATGAAGATGGTTTCTTTATGATGTTTAGTCCATATACTGTTGTACTTTCTTGAATTGATAGTTTTCCAGGTCAAAGGAGCAAAAGGAACTCCAAGAAGGGTTTGGACCCTGGAAGGCTCTTCTCAAACGTAGGACCTCATGTACACTCCCTATCGTAGAGTTTGTTTACATTAGCATTATGGCTGTATGGAATGTGTGTTTCTCTGAATAGATAACCTCCAGTCTGCTAGGGTATCAACCCAAGACCCTAGGGGAATTTATCAAACAACAGAATTGGCGACTCCACTGGGGACAACAGTATTGTTGTTCCTAGTTTGGGTGTATTCAAGCCAATCAGGGCTCAGTTGTTTGTTTACTTCCTGTTGCTGTGTAGTCTGTTCCTGAATAGCAAGCTTTGATCAGTTTTTTCCAGACTGTTTTTTGTTTTTCTTGAAAGCTTTTATATACGTTGTTTTTTCTATTTACAGAAGCATATATACACATCTTTCCTTAAGTGAACCTACGTATATGCATGTTTGCTTAAGCCTTGTCGCATATACACACACCTGTGTACAAACACAGTCGCGTATATCTTATAATTTTCAAGATTTTTAAAATCTTGTTATTTTTAGAAGTTTGTATGCTGGTCTAATTCAGTCTTGAACAGTTACTAATCTGTCACAGCCTTTAGTTTCACAGAAAGAATCTTATTTCAAATTCTCTTTGATTGTGAAAAGGTTGGTCTTATTTGGTTTTCTTGCAAACATCATTGTTTTTGCTTGAGCAAACAAGGTTTCTTGCAAGGAATCTCTGCTACCTTGTGTCTTCAGGGTAGAAAGATTGATTTCAATCTTTGTGTTGAGTTTTATTTTGGATACTGTTTGGTTTGCATATTCAAACTATATTTTTATGACCATCTGCTATTTTCTCTTTCCGGAAGTTGTTCGTTCACACTTTCTTGAAAGTTGTCTTTTCAATCTTTTGGTTTTCATCGCCAAGCTCTTCTCGCTACTTTTTTATTGTTAAGAGCATTTCAAAACACCTTTTTGTTGAGTTCTCACTTGTTTTGTGTTACAAATGCGCAAAGTCTTTCATTGCCTATTCTTCGATCATAAAGTTTTAGTCTTGTTAGAGCACTTTTGAAAAGTCATTTTTGTTTTGCTTTTGAAGGAAACTTCTTAAAACTTTGTTTTGCTTTCTTGAACTTTGTTTTGATTTAGTTTTCCTTTTTATTGAGTGAAAGTGCATTTTTGTTTGTCTTCATATTTATTTTAGTGCTTAGATGAAATAAGCGACAAAAACTTATATTCCATCTAAACATTTTAAGTGGCAAATCAAAAATTGATAAACAAGCAACTTTCATTTCTTGGTTTAAGAGTAGTTTTGAGTTTTTCATCAGCATGTACTTGTTGCATTAGGATTAGTTCGTGGATCTTTGTAGGCATCTATAGTTTTGTTAACTTTTGTGAGTGTGAAGTTTGAAGAAAAGAAAAGAAAAGTTTGTAGCTTTATTTGAAGTTCCTTTGAACCCTATAGAAATTTCTTTCATCGAAAAATGAAAACAAGTGCATTTGCATGTAGTTTGGTTTTTATTAATTTCTTTTGTGTCAAAACACCACTAGTTTCACTTCCACTTATCCCTTGACTTAAATAATAACCCATTTAAAATCAAGCGCTAATTGAAATATACTAGAACTTTTTATAATTGTCAGGTTAGATACACCAATAAGTTTTAGGATATTTTAGGGCCTTGGATTAGGTGAGTGGAGAGTTAACTCTCCAAGGCCATTTAAACTATCAAACATAGGAGTCTGAATAGTGAGTGAAAATCCAATAGCATTAGGAAGACCAGGAAAGCTCCGGATTTGGGAGTTAAGCACGAGGGTCTGTGAAGATAGGGAAGAGAGATACCCCCTCTCTTACTTGTTCAAACTTACCTCATGACTATTCCACCTAGCTTCTGATACGAGTCGGTAACCTTAGTTTCTACTCCTAGGGATCTACACAGATGGTTGTGGAGAGGAATCCTGTGGCACCTGAGGTCGACGTTGTATCACTCATCTGGAACTCATCTGGACGTACCGGCCCAATATCTAGAACATGATCATCATATTAGTCATTTGAATCCTATCAAAAACATTTTCAAAGTTCATTATTATATTTGAAAAAAAAAAAAAAAACATAACATCAAAAATCACTTACCAATTTCGCCCCACGCTACAGTCGGTGGTAATGCTAGATCGAGATCTCCTCGGAAATCCAGCCCAACAAAAGGTAGTCATCAACAACGATGATCTGCTAATCCCACCAGGAAAAGAAGTCATCGTCAAATGCATTTCATGGGACCTCCCCACCTCCTAGACATTTCATTAGGTCAACCCACCTGCCCATTCGTGGATCTCGTGGGGTGCTGATTGAAACCGGTACTCTAGGGCAAAGTGCAAGGACTCTCTCGAAAAATAAAGAACACAAAATAGTCCCATAACTGAAATTTTTGGTCTGTCCTTTCTTGATAGAAGTGAGTTAGCTTTTCATGCTAGCCAAAAGAGTACACCAATCAAATACGTTGGTGAGACAGTCAACTCCCACGCTCATGGTTAGCCGTGATGCCTGGTGCACAGAAGCTTATCCGTTCACTCTATCTATGGTGAACAACATTATCCTTAGCGATAAACTCGCCACATGTGTGATGGAAATTTGACTTCCAACTTTCTTTAGATGTCCCGTGCAATATATTTGTACGTAGTCCTTGATCGAGAGACTGCTCCGTGTCTTGCCCCAGGAATGTACTACCTCTCCCCTTCAGGAAAGGCCTATGATGAAATAGATATCTTCGACTTCTATCCTGGGCAGCATCTGGTCAATCATAAAGGCATCCTCCTCAATATTCCAGTAATGAAGGAGCATCTCAAGTAGACGTGTGTTTGCTTTCATATTTGGCAATTTGAATAATTTTAGCAAACCACATCCCCGTAAGGCTTCCAAAGCATCAGGATCATTCATGACCTCTTCATCTACTACGGTATGCTCTCTTTCTCACCTGGTGACTAGCATCCTTAAAGAAAAATGAATTTGAACCGTTAGTTTTTGTGTTTGAAATGTCTGCGGCATATACGCGGGTCCCTTTGCACACAGTCGCGTGTAGGGCCAGTGTGTATGCGGGTTTCATATTACCAACCCGCATATACACCACGGTGAAATTTATGGCAAAAATTCAACGGTAAAGCATTAATTAAAACTTCTAAAACTAGTCATAATCAATTGCAAGATAAGTATAAGAGTTACTTGGGCACTTTGGAAGAATTTGAATGGTTGAATTTGGCGTACGGAAAGTTTGCTCCTTTTGCTCCACTTCTCTGCCCTCAAACTCAAATGGTGAAAATGGTGAGTCCAAAAACTTTTTTATGAGCTTTGAAAATGTCAAATTTTTTCAAAACTTGATTTTGTTTGGTCTCATGTAACTTTTAACTTGGGAGCTTGGAATGTCGAGAACGGTTTTATTTTTAGGACATTTTTGACATTTTTTTGACAGTTTTGATACGGTTCCATGACTGCTGACCTCGTCTTGGCAGGTCTCGTTTTCTCACTGGCATATAGGTTAGGGAAGCCATTTTTCCATTGCATTATGCATAATAGCCTCCATATTTTGATACCCTTGCCATAGCGTCGATCCCATCGTGTTATGGTTCGCAAACCATCTTCACTCGCCAATTCTTTAAATCATGACACAATGATAGAGCCATCCTTTACATGGGCATTGTAGTTAGCACCTCACTGACATTTGTTGCCCATGCTACTTTGACTTGAGTAGGCTCAAGAGTCCTCTGTAGTCCCGCCATGACTTATGTGATGAAGACTCATTCCTCTTTGCTTCTTCGCTTCATTCTGGCCTTATACCCTAGAGGCTCCTTTGTGTTGAGTTGCACTATTGCATTGCATTTTGACTATTTGCACCTTTTGGCCTTGAGCCAGCTTCACTTGGACTTATGTTTAAGCCAACTTTTGACCATGATGACTGCAAAATCAAACTTGCATACCTATGACTTCTACAACTTGACACACCTTGACCCATGGAAGGAACATACCTTTGAGTGTCTTTGGCCAATTTTTGCCTCCCTGCATTGAGCATAAGAATGTTCCAATTCTAGGAACTAGATCATCTGCTTCGCTGACACTCATTCTTTCCACTGTGCTATAGCATTCTTTTATTCTTTTTCCATCTTAAAAGAAAAACTCCAAAAAAATTATATATTCCAAAAAGAGTGCGAACGGGACAATATTTTCATTTATTGTTGCCAGCTAGAGTCAATCATGTTTCCCTTGAGCAAAGCACTCAAAACAAAGTCTCCTCCATTTGGGCAGGATTTAATTTGACTTAGTTATGCCTTAACCTTGTTATTGAATCAGTATTCCCCCAATTGGTTATCTCTTCCAATCATATGGAGGGTTCGTTTGTGCCTCCTGTACAATGAGCTTATACAGAGTCATCTTATGCTGCCACATAGTCACATTGAGTCATGCTTTTGTTCAAGGGAGGTTAGCCTGAGTCGGCCTCTCTATGGTGTCTCTTGACTAATTTTTCAGTCATGCATCCCTGGTTATCAGTACTATGTCTATCGTCACATCAGTTATATTGGTCCTTTACTCGTGCCACTTTGAGAAGGTCGCCATTGAATTCTTGTTGGTGGGTCTTGTCCTTATTGACGATAACATCTAGCTCTAAGGATAGGCCTAGAGCTACACCCTAGCCCTATTTTCATTATTGATAGGTCATCTTGTGCTCAACATCGATCAGTATCATGGGTCTTTGACTAAGTGGTTTCCCTTGTGTTCGACATTAGCTTACATTATCACACATTGGGATTCATGCAGTACCTTGGTTTCCATTTGACCCTACTAGTGCATACCTTGCCTCTGTGTCAGCTTTCATTATTGTTTGGTTCAGAGGGTTTCTACCGTGCGCTAGCCACATCTTGTGTACACCAGAAATGTACTTCAATCGGGTTACATCATCTTTTTCGTCCGATCCCTTCCACATTATTGGCCTACAGGTTACACTCGTGATAGATTGATGGAGGATGCCTCAATGCCTTCATTCTAGTGGATCTTTCCCTATCGACCTTGACTCATTGCTCTGTGGCAAAGATCTAGAGTCCATTTAGCAGTACCTTGGGGTTTGCAGTCATTAGTGGCAGATTCTTCGATATCGACAATGGGAAACCATCATTGTCTCCTGATCGATAGATTCTTACAGGTGTTCGACTCTAGCTTATCTATTCACACTTGTTAGATTGTACTGGGTACCTTGACACTCATTATCATTATCGATGAGTAGTCTCATGTTTGTTAACAGTATACATCAATGACCGGTAATCAAATGATTTCTCACATGGTCGACCTCATATCATTATTCCCATGTTGTAGAAATGTACCACAGTGGTCAGTGAAGACCTCAAGTTATATAAGCATTCATTGGTTCACTGGATAGTTTCTCCTGTTGCTACTAGTTGATACCACTTCACCTTATATGTTGCAGTCATTCACGGTGACATTTTATATGCTGGCACCTAAGTTTGCAGTGTAGTACCATCTTATTCCATCATGTTCATTTGGTACCTTTTGGGATCAGTCTTTGATATCAGTGATCCGCTTCATCCTTTAGCATCATTGACATTCTTATATGTGACATTCAGACATGTACTTGTTCGATCTTGATTAGATGATCCGTTATGTATTTTCCAGTCATTTATACTTGTATACTTAGTGGATCCACTTGTACTTGATTTGTGGACATCTTGTACTTTCTCTGAGCATGGGTATGCCCACCTTAGACAGTGTTTCTTTCTGATCTCCTTCTGTGGCTTGACAGGCTAAATTCTGGTGAAGTCCTTCTTAGTTTTCGATAGACTTCCTTTCCATGGACTTTCTTAATACATTTCAGCCATCATGTACCCATTCTAACCTCATATATTAGGGGGAATTTGTTATAGCTCCAAATATCACTCTTGAGGTTTGTGATGCTACACTCATGGCCTATGGCAACCCCTCCTTCCATACCTGGTCCAAAATTTAGAAAATAGTGTTTTATTCCCTATATGTGACATTGGCCTGAGCTAAATGCATGTATACACGGGTCTGCGTATACCCAACCCACGTATATGTCTTAAAACACTTAAAACAAATCTCCTTAATTTCAGGTAGAGATCACGGGTTTCACCTGTTGATTACTTGTTAGTGCTCGTGGCCCAACTGTTCCCAACAAATTCACAACTAAAAAACTACTTTGGGAGAAGTATAAAAAGGCTTCAATGGGAAGGCCAAGGGGAGGAGAGAAGAGAGAGAAAGATTATTATGATGAGATTTCCTTGACCAGGTCTTAAGATCCTAGTGCCTCCTGCACTTCCCCCATTTTACAGGAAACTCTTGTTTCCCTGTGTGTGTTGATGTCTCCATACTACTTGAGATATCATGGAGTAAGTCATGGAAGGAGTTTGTTAAAGGCTTGAGATTGGACAAATCCGGGAGATAGTTCCACCTGGAGCCTACGAAAGGACGAATCAGGTGAGATTATTCCTTTATGTACTTTATTTGTCTATAATAAAAGAAACACATTTCTTTGTTCCTGATATAAATCTTCTTCATGTTTGTGATATTCATGTTATGATTCATATGTGAATGGTTTTTTAATTGCATAACTAAGTACCTTTCATTACAATATGAATATGGTTTCTTTATGATGTTTACTCCATATACTATTGTACTTTCTTGAATTGATAGTTTTGCAGGTCAAAGGAGCAAAAGGAACTCCAAGAAGGGTTTGGACCCTGGAAGGCTCTTCTCAAACGTAGGACCTCAGGTACGCCCCCATCATAGAGTTTGTTTATATTAGCATTATGGCTAAATGGATGTGTGTTTCTCTGAATAGATAACCTCTAGTCTGCTAGGTTATCAATCCAAGACCCTAGGGGAATCTATCCCACAATAGTCTGCATCAACATAGCCACGAATATCCAATATTCTATCCAATCTTGATCTTCCTTGGTAGCACAAACCATAATCACTAGTGCCACACAAATACCTGAAAAACTGCTTCATTGTTGTCCAGTGCTCCTTCCTTAGTTTTGAAATAAATCTTCTCAATACTCCCACTGCATGTGCAATGTCTGGTCTAGTACAGACCATTGCATACATCAAACTATCAACTGCACTTACATATGGAACATGGGACATGTCCTCTTCCTCTTCTTGTGTCTTGGGACATTGTTCAATAGATAACCTCACACCTACAGGAATAGGAACCTTCATTTATTTACTATCTTGCATATTAAAGCTCTGTAGTATTGTCTCGACATACTTCCTATGGTTTAACCAGATCTTCCTCTTTGCCCGATCTCTTTTAATTTCCATGCCAAAACATAATTTGTAGCATCAATATATTTCATGACGAATTTGGAGGACAATTTGGTCTTCAAATCCTGGATAATTTCTTTGTCATTTCCAACCAGCAACATATCATCCACATAGAAGACTAGATAAATAACACGACCACCAATTAATTGAAAATAAACAAAGTGATCGACTTTTCTTTTGGTGAAGCCAATTCCCCATATAAATGTATCAAATTTCTGATACCACATCATTGGCGATTGTTTTAACCCATACACAAACTTCTTTAACATGCATACTAGTTCTTTCTTACCCTTCACTGCAAAGCCTTCAGGTTGCTTCATGTAGATTTCATGTTCCAGATCCCCGTGAAAAAGTGTGGTCTTCACATCCATCAGTTCTACCTCAAAATAAAAAGCAACAACAATAGATAAAATTAATCTAATAGAAGTTACCTTGGCAAAAGGAGAAAAAATATCACTAAAATCAATTCCTAGCACCTGGGAATAACCTTTCGCTACCAATTGAGCTTTATATTTCTCCACCTTTCCTTCTGCATTTGTATTCTTCTTGAACACCCATTTGTTGCCAATGGGTTTCCTTCCAGCCGACAACTCCACAAGATCCCTAGCCTCATTTTTGTGTAAAGATGCCATTTCATCAACCATGGCCTCTTTCCAGAGTTTTCCATCCTCTGAATCTACTACCTCCTTCACAGTTCTAGGATCATCATCAGTAATAGATAAAGCAAAATTTGAATAGAAAACAGATGGACTATACCTTTCTAGATACCTTCTTTCTCAAACTGATCTTCTCACACGTGGATTTTGTGGTTCTTCATCTTCCTATTCCTTCCCTGCTATAGAGTCTGATTCTTCCTCCTTAAGCTCAAACTCTATCTTCTCAGGTTGCTTTGGTTGGACTTCATGTTTAATAACATCATTTACCTCTCTGAACACCACATCTTAGCATTTATCACATGTATACTACAGAAGGCAACCATAAAACATAACACATGGCGAACCATCATCAGCATATAAAAATGCATAATCATATTATGTATCATATAAGTGTTTGGAGCCAATAGCTCTAAATACATCTTACATGACCATAGCATGTTACAAAAATCAAAATCAAAGGGATGCACATGTCCCTGCATCTAGTGACTATTCGGCGGATCCTGTGCCAAAGACTCTACTCCACCTGCACGTAGATCATGTACTGCCTAACCAACCATCGCCATGCACCGCATGATACCTCGCCCTATGAGGGAAGGCTGGTACACTCCTCTGTTTATCGATAGTCTAACTCATGCCATCTATGCTCTGAACTTCGGTTAGAAGAACCTCAAAACTATGATGTAGATTAGTGAGTAGCGCACTCTCCTCTAGATCCGGTCGTGATGATGATGTTCCCCAATCTATAGCCCTAGATGCTATGGCTCGTCCTACATATCCTGTCGATTTTACCGGTGCTATGTCTACATACAACATTTTCTACACTGAGTACCATATACATGTGATAAAAATATGAAATGTGCCATAAAAAAAGCAACTTAATGCTTATTGTCTCATCCCCATGCTTGCTTGAGTGGAAGTGGAATGTTAGGATCTCCCTAATAGTTCATAATTCTATAAGGGTAATCGTCAATGTATAGGGGCATTTGATCCCAATGTGCGAGAAACATGGGTCCAAACACCTGTCCGACTACTCCTCCTCCTCCTCTCTATAGTAGCTACCTCCAGCGGTGCATCTTGGGTTCCTATGCGCCCCCATATCAAATATGTACATGACGATGAATGATGGGTATCTTCTCAAGGAAGAATGCACACAGTATTGTACCAAAAGAGTAGTCACAACTCACATGCCTTGTACATATACTTAACTGTCATTTCACCAAAAACAGCATCATCTGGGCCCACCCATAATGGGTCCCAACCAAAACACTCTCAACCAACATCATCTACCCACTAATGATGTGATGGAATGTATGGATGCCAAAGACTCGTAGCACAGTTGCAACAACAACCTGTGTCTTTAGCTGCTCTAGATCACCAATCGGGATAGTTGTGCCCTTGACATGTACCTCCCATGAACAATGGTGCTCCACAAACTCAATAATGTTCCTCACACGAGGAAACACTAGATGAATATCCCCCACCACACTAGGGGAGGCAGTCCGGTCAAGAAGTAAATATCCTGTAATGAGAGCTCAATATTATGCCCCTACATGATGAAAAACTCCTGGTCTAGATCCCAATAGCTCACAATTCTTGACAACAAGGGCTCACCTACCCTCATCAATGGGTTCTCTACCAACTTGAGAAACCCATAACGAACCAATGCCACTCAAACCCCCTGATCCCTTTGAATCTCGGCTTGAAGGGTATCCAAGTCTCATTAACACCAATTTATTTTCATCTCTACCATGCCTACAAAACACTGGTCAGAGAAGAAAACATTGGTCTACACTGGTCAGCATACATACCCCTCTAGGTCAGCGAACCAACCCTCTCTTTATCCTAAATTGCAGTTTTCTGTCGAGAAAGTGCCAGCTAGCATGTTTCCAATTGTTTCTTGTGAGCCAGATCACACTTCTAGGCCCAAGAAGTGCAATGTGACCATGAGCCTATGGGTCTCTCCAGGAGCTGCGAGATGCCAAAAATCACAGAAGAAACCGCTAAAAATGAAGAGATGAGTAAGGCCACCTACTTGAAAGTCATAGATCCTGATTCTGATTGTCGGTTTGTCTGCTACGATATCCAGAAGATTTAGGGCCTTTTCCTCTGCTCCAAATTGACTACAACTCACTTAGCAAATGAATCCAAATTGGAGGGAAAATTTCCTTTCATAGAAAAATCCCCAATTTTTTTGTCTCCCATTATCACCAGACCGTAGCTCAGTTTGATGAACTATCAGCAACGTTGGAAAACTCACATCGAGATCTATAATGGGTCTTCCTCAGTTTTTGATCATTTGACACTTCACTAGGAAACCAATTTTCCAAGAAGGGTTACTTCGTTACCTTTCAAAATTGAATTTATTCATAAAGCGACATTTGTACTTTGACAACCACCTCCTCTTAATACTTTTTGTACCATGTGTCAATTTTCATCATGAGTAACCATCATTTACTCATGTTTTCATGGTCCCCATTGGGCCTCTTCTATGTGGTAGTGTCATCAAGTCACCCTTG
This sequence comes from Pinus taeda, assembly GCA_000404065.3. NCBI lineage: Eukaryota > Viridiplantae > Streptophyta > Pinopsida > Pinales > Pinaceae > Pinus > Pinus taeda. Next base: position 16,581 of record APFE030902218.1, on the reverse strand, counting down.
TTTAGAGCATCCATGATGAGTCACCATTTCATCCATGGATTATGTTTCATTTCTCATTCTATCATGTCACAGTATTGCATCCAAATTTGTGTATCGTTCATCCTGTGTTGCCCATTTTAGCCTCCAGGCATACTATCCCCTTCCCTTCCAGAGTTTAGTCAGTCAATGTGAGGTCAATCATACACTTTATGCTCTGACATGGGAAGTCATCTATTTGTACCTGAGTCTCACATTTTCCATTGTCCCTAGTGTCATTCCATCAGTCACATTACTATTTTTCCTCCTGCCTTAGTTGAGGATTCTCATTGTCTCACCTACCGCAAGCCCTATTCTGTCGACGTCAGATCATTTATTCCAAAAGAACAACCTAGAGGGCAGTGTATTGTGGTTCCATCTTCCATTCTTGTTCAGTCCCTCAGATCAAGCAAAGGCTCTCATTATTACCCTTTGGCTTGGTTTTTTCTAGTTCATGATGTATATACTTGATTGTCTAGTGATGTAGAAAATTGTACTAATGATTCCCGGGTGTGTGTGAGATGTTTCAGACCTCATGAGGGGGTTTCCCTTCGGGTAACCCCCCACATGCCTAGATTCATTCCTATTATGCTACAACCTCATATGTAGTGCCACAGAATTGATGGGTTTGTTTCCTATTGATCATAGTGTTCATAGCATGTACGTCTCCTTTAGATGAGCCAGTCAGTTTTTTAGAGCCCTTCCCTATTTAGCAAGGCTTCTTCAATTTTTCTACCCTCCCTCCCACCCATTTTTTGAGGGAAGGTCCTTTGTATCTCACGTACTCAGATATTCCTGTATTTCGTCCTCACTCATGTCTTTCCAGGTGCATTATGTATATGGGACACATTGAATTATTTTTTGGCTCTATTATGCCAGCATGTCATGTGCCATTGAGCATGTACTTCATTGCTCAGTTTTATGTTTCTGGGATTACCATTATTTTTGTACTAAGTTATCTTAGCAAGAATGGGTATGCCTCCCCCACCTCATTGAGGTCCGGTACCACAACATAAAAGGAGACTTGCATTAGTCTCACCTCCTTTGTCCCTATCCTCTTTCATTACAACTTTATTGGTCTCTCTCTCTCTCTCTCCGGCTTCACTGCGTTGTCTAGTGATTGCGTCTTTACAACATACTTTGGTCATACGTTTTTCTCCTAACACTCGTACGTTGCAAGGAAATTTTTTATCACCAAAAAATTGATCATCTAACCTAATTTACTAGATGGATTGAAGTACACCATGTAAAGCCAATTTTACCATAGTAAAATTTCTTTCACTGTGAGAAATTACTTAATAAACCACCTTCATTAAGTAATTTATAGTTAAACCATTGAAGAATAATTAAATAAATAACTATTTATTTGATTTTATTCTAGGAATAATTAACTAAGCCATTGTTCAATTATTATTCCTTGTCATACTTGACCCAATTATGAAAACTAAAGAGATAAATCATTAATTATCTTATTTTTCTCTAAGAATAATTAATTAATCACTAACTAATTATTGTTCTTTGTCAAATTTGACTAAATCCCTTAGAAATAATTAAATAAATCCTTATTTATTATTCCTTAACCAATTCCTTGAGATGATAAATAAATCATGTATTTATTTGTTATTTCTAAATAAAAGTTTAAATACTTTTTCCCTCCTAACCAAATATAATAAAATATTGCAAGTGGTTATTTCAAGAATGGAGTTAATAATATTTTATTATTGCTCATTATTCGAGGATAACTGAATATCTTTTTATAAATAAAAGGGTTTTCCATTCATTATTCAATTTTGATTATTTTAATTGTTGTACTCACTATTGTAACTCTAATTATTTTCATTGTCGCACACCATTATTTGTTGGGTTTACACATTATAGGCAAGAGAGACTTTACAGAAGCTAAACACATTTGAGGATAGCAAAGAGCGCATCCCATAGAGAGGGACTAGTAACATTTATTTGTTCCCTTCATAGGTGTTATAATAAAACTATTCTTTGTATATCTGATTTCCATTGGATGATTGGAGTTATTACTATTTATTTTTGTTGCTTAGCTATGATCGTGTCATTACAAAGGGCTTTGGCAGGTTTTTCTTCTATCAATTGTTGTAGATCTGCAATGTTTAGCAGCCATTTATATTGTTGAGACTATTTGTCATCCACTATCTTAAGTGGGTTCTTTTCGTACACCTTGAGAAGAAAACACTACACCATTTGGCATCAAATTCTTAGGCAGAGTTGATAGAGGATATAGTTTTATATAAGACGTCTAGAACTGAAAGACAAGGACAACATGGCCTTTGGGAGATTGTTCTGAAAGGAAAACTTACACGAATGGGTAAGTGGTACGCTCGAGAGAAGGTAGAAGAAAAAAAATCCTCACCTCATTTAGTAGAATTTTTGGGCACTAAAATCCTCCCAAATTGGAGAGATGTGATATAGATTGGATCACTATATTTTTTTCAACCATATCCATGATTTTAGACTGGAAAGAGTGGAGGAATCAATTCATAGCACCATTTTTACTAGCAAGGGCCCTGTTCGGAAAATTGGGGTCTGAAAACTTCTAGGAGAATTTTGAGGCATCAAACAACTTTTTGGGGGATAAAAAATTGTTTCTTTAGGGCCACATCCTTTTCTTCTATTCTAGATAGAGATACATTTCCAACGGTGAAAGAATCACCTCAATCATAGTCCGTATGAAAAAGTTATGCCACTCAAAATTTGACCTTCTCGTTTTCTTCGCCATGATTCAAGGAGATGCCACATAAACCCCCATTAGTCAAGGGAAAATGTCTAGACACATAATCATGATAAATAAGATTCTAGACGAGTCCATATTTTATCTCTGCTTAAGAGTTGAGGGAGTTAAACCTAACCACTAATAGGCCATTGGGTTGTGTTATAACTATGGCACTAGGAGGAAAGGGGGTTCCATTCTTTTCAAGTGTGCTCATTCCATAGATGAGAACAGTAGCCATGAGGGATAGGGAGATAGAATACAAAGAGAATATGTGCATTGTAGTATTCCACAAGCCACAAGACTTACTTCTTTGTATTTGCAACCATTTTCTATTTAGAGAAAGAGAGTAGAGTGGCCTCACCTTCTAGTTGGATTTTCTCCTAAAAGGGTTTCCCATGATCTATCTTATATCAAATGTGTTTTGAGAGTTTTAATTTTGTTCTTCATTTTTTCCTACATAATTTTTTAATTTGCATGCATAAGAAATAAATTGTAATCTAGAGATTCAGAAACCTAAAGAGAGCTTGTAACAACCCAGAATTCAAAATACAACTAATTACATATCTGAATAATACTCAACATAAAATCTATTCAACTAATTAGCATAAATTTTCTGTTAAACACGAGTAGAGACGACTTACCTTTAGCGATGAAATTCCTTACTTGTGATTTTAGAGTTGAACTCTATTTCAATTCTGCTAACCACAAAAAATATTTTGGGGGCAAATCTCCACCCAACTATAGGCTCAACTCCATGCAATCTTTCTATAGATGGCCACTCCTGAGCCCTGAATCTACGTAGTAGTACTAGGGAATCTTTTGTCTCACAATACTTTTATCCCAAGATAATGGATGAAGGAATGATGAATCTCATCTTCCTCATCATCTATTAAATATACCAAACAATAGAAAGGGATTTGCATGCACATTCCATGTGTCAACATTAAACTTTTATTTCTTTATTTTATGTTTTACTAAATTTAATATTTCTCTTAATTTAATTCTTTCTTATTTTATTCCCTTTAACTTTTGTTAACTTTACTTATTTTTACTGTTTTTATAGTTCTCTTAGTTTAACTCTTTCTTATTTTATTTTACTTTTATATATATTTATTTAGAACTCCAGTATTATTATTTACTATTTTTTTTTTATTATTATTATATTTTCTTCATTATATATTACTTATTTACTATTATTATATTTTCTTTATTTTTTATTATTTTTTACCATTATTATCTTTTTTTTATTGTTTATCATTTATTTGATTATACTTTACTATTATTTTAGTTAATCTATTATTTATTAATTTATTATTATTGGGGAAAATTACATTCTCCCTCTCTTTAAGAAACTTTCGTCCTGAAGTTAAGTTCAATCACTTAACATTTTATTTATTTAGTTATTTATTACTTCATGTTTCCCCTACACCCTTTGCTAAACTAGTATAACCAACAAGCATCTAAAGTATCCACAACACTCGGGAAATCTCAAGGAATCTATGTCATTTTTCTCACTTTTAGAACTAGGCATAAGCCTCATCAGTCTATACCATAGCCCAAGGTTGGCCCAAAGGCTCGCTCCCAACTCAAACCTCAGGTGCCCCAAGTCAGACATTCGGTCCTAGTACTCAATGACTTCAGGCATCTCACAACAATGTCCCACTCCTTCCACACTCATTAAGGTGCACAACCCCAAAAATCAAATTCCTTACACCCGCACCAGACTTTGGTATCCCAATCCACTATAAGGCACTTCACCTACAATATGAGGCACTTGGCCTCCTCAATATGGTCCCATAGCCCCTCAAGGGTTATACAAGACAAAAGAACCATTGGCATATGTATTGTTGATTGAGTATGTCCCCATCCCATATGGTTTTACATATTCTCCCTCATAAGTATGGGCTCCCATGGGATCATCAAATAAACTGGCCCTCTAGGCCATTTGTGAATTTCCTGTCAATCACCACACCTCAACATGTAACAAATGTGTTAGTTATAATCATAGTATAATAGAAAATAATCCACATGAAAACTCATGCATGTCAACTTGATAACATAACATCATTGTTCTGAATAGTAAAGAACTACATGCTCATGCATGTCACAAAATTTGCCTATGATTACCAAATAAGATACCCTCATATGTTATAACATCAACATATCAACATGAAGGACATGTCATGGCATCACATAATAAACTAACCACATGTCAATATAACCTCAAATCATAACATCATAATCCCTATGCATATCATATTCATCATAAGCATGCAACATCATTACCGTAACAACTATATAAATAAGAACCACATGTGCACCATTATCCTCATACCATCATATCATGAAACCTCATTAATATAAGAATCCACATCAATTATAGAGCAATAATACGCTATAAGAATTCTTATCATGAATAAATTTCATTTTCTTATATAAATAATGAATACCAACTACGAAATAAGATTATTCAACATCCATATAAGATCCAGGTTATCTCATCAATACTATCGATGTCATGTTTTCATCAAGATACCAATTACTTTTCAATAATCATTTCATGTTATTTCTATTGGGAAGTTTTCTATTTTCAAGTAGGTATAGTCATTTAAGGGCATCGTTAAATTTTGAATGAGATTCATCATCCTCAATCTTAATATTTAGCCATGTATTATTCTTCCCCAAGGAAATTTAGTGGAATTCATCGTTAAGGTATTATTGCCCTCATAATCATTGTTTAAATCATCAATCTCAATCTCAAAATTCTCTAGTTTTACATCGATTTACATCTTTGGCTTATGGTTTCCGAGACCATTGTATGCAATCAAATATAAACACTAGGTGATCATGGTTTAATTTTCTATCATGCTTAGTTCAGTTATAGAAGGGCTTCTTGACCAGTGACAATATATACATCACTTGGCAATTATCATTTTACATCCAAAAAAAAGATTTGCTTATCTTGTCAACTCTCTAGGTCACTTAATCCACACCAATCCTCAAGTTTTACAAAGGATTATTTCCCTTCAATTTTGGCTTGTCAAACACTATCTTTGGTTTATATTTGAAGCACAAAAAAACTACTACCATTATCCTCCACCAAAACGTTTTATATGGTTGGTGTGCTTCATAATGGCACAAAATCAGTAAATTTTATTTATGAAGTACTAGTAGGTCATAATTCCACACGGGAAATAATGAGTATAAATTAGTCAATCTAGCCATTTATTTGTTGATATGTTAATTTTTTCATAATTCTTCTCACAATCTTGTTATAGAATTTCCATTAACCTTCCTTCTTACACTTCATGTTTGGATTTTTCTTGTTAATTTTCATAGTCAAATTATTTTTCCAAAATGTAGACAATTGTTACCCTTGATCGTCCAAATCTATAAACATTTTCCTAGCTTATTAGTTATCGTTCCTCAATTATGAGTGTTCACAACTTCCTATCTTAACACTTTTTAAACTATAGACATAATCAATGTGACTCTCAAAGTCATTCATAATCATCATTCATGTTGTTGAATCCACTTAGTGCATATCCTTCATAGACCTTGCCATTAAAAGAAAGACACTCTATCACTATCATCACATAAGTCGGTCATAGGATTTATTATATTTTCATGGTTCAACCTATCACTTCGATGCTATTCACTAGATATACAACCCAAGGAAGTTGTTTGAGTTTTAATTAGCTTCTTTAATTTAAGAATTTCCACATTGTTGTTGTTCAATGGGGCACCTTAACTTAACTATCAATAATACTTGTCTAGGTAGGACATTACTTCCTTTATGCTAAGATGTTTCCCATTTTCCCCATTTTATCTTCTTGCTTCCATTCTAGAGGTGTCAATTTTGTCTAGCGTCATCATACCATACGTAGTGTGTCAAGATTACTCTTACCAATTTTTTTAGTGTTGGTTAACATAGTTCCTTTTATTACTAGTCTTCCCCTCTTAAGAAATGACATCCTCGAAGCAAGATAACCCAATGGAAATTAGTAATTATTTCAACCACCATACGTAAGCAATCCACTATCATTCATTCAATCATCTAGAAGCTATTAAGTCATTGTCACTACACAACTCATCTCGGTTTAATCTCAATGTCAGAAGCTCATACATTCTCTTTCCAGTATACGCAAGAACTCCCTATAGCAACACAACACACTAGTTGATATTGATATTCTTCCGAATCAATGTTCATCCTGAGATCATAACCCTCATGACTTTTATTGGTTCCATACCTCATACATGCAAGATCCTCAACCAATGGATCATGCTTTCATCCACCAATCTCAACAGGTCACCCATAATCCACAAAGAACAATCTCATTCTTAAACACTAGCTTATTGTCGTACAAGTCACCACAACAACAATTTCTCTGTAGTTAATTCCCAATAGATGTAATATTTCTCTTCACCACTAGTGAGCATTTGATGGCCTTTGTATAACCACAAAACTTGTATAATTCAATATCAACAATTTTATAGCTAAGGAACCAATCGATCTTCATACATGTATATTTTCCACATCCACTTGTCAAGTTGTGCCAATAGAAAAAAATTATCAAATTGTGTCATTTTCAAATGATATAAGATTATATAAAATATTATGTCAATTACAATATTGATTTCATAAATGATCTCCTTATATCAACATTAATTTATGTCATAATTGAATATCCATTACCCATAAAAACTAATATTTATATTATTCCATATCATTCTTTATAGCATATATACTTATATTAAAACCCTTAAACCCTTATTTTCTCTTTCATATATACACATTCAAAAAAACATATTCATGACAACATTTATATTTTCTATAAATAATATATAATTCAAACCTAAACAAATATAGTTTGACTTAGTAATTTATTCCACATATACATCCAATTAATTTAAATTCTCTTTCTACTTTCTATTTAAAATTAATGTAGTTCATCCCATCAATTTAATTTTTTTTCTATTTAAAATTAATCTACTTAATTTAAAAAAATAGTAGACATATATAAACAAACTTTTATATAAATATAAATTTTATGTTTAAACTACCACCAATAACTAAATATAAACATATATAGTGTAATACAATCATATTTTTATCAAATTTATATTTAAACTACCACCGCCTTAAATGTTATTGTGTACCTCATACCGAAAACTCTTCAAAGCATGAAGCTATTTAATATTGAAAAAGGCTTTAATGAAGCTTTACTTCCTACCGTACTCAAAACAATTTTATTAATATATCCATTTTTTTAAGATAATTTCTAATAGTTGAAAGTGTATCATAGGGCACACCGTGTGGATTATATGAATGACATAATGCGGTGATCCAAAGATGGATGTATGCATTTAAATCTATGTTTCACTAAACAATTTTCTATTGGCATTCGACCGCCACTTAAGAACTGCAAATTTTATGGTTTTCTAAGATTTTGTTCAGGCATATGGTGAATAGGTTATTAACTTAATAGAAGTATTTCACATGTTTTCCGCCATATGAATAGGTTATTAGAAGTATTTCACGCGTTTTCTGGTTATGATACTGTTAATTGAAGCCACAACTCAACGAAAATCATTATAAAACCCAGCCTCAAATCTTAAATGGTCATAAACCTCGAAAGCATTGATCAAACTAGGCCAAATAGAAAATCAAAATTCAGCAAGCCGCGAAAATCCTCAATCCTCAAAACCTTCAACGTAAAATAAATTTAACGCGAAAGTTAAGAACACAAAATGATCAAATGCCAAAACCTCGAATATTCAAGAAAACTGACAAAATATAAATCATCGCTAATAGATTAATAAGTAGAAAAGAAAGAAACGGAAGAAAAGCAAAGAACAAATATCAAAAGGAAACAAACAAAACTCAACATAACCTTGTAAAGAAAGGCTACAAGTGACAGTTGACAGTTCTAAAAGATTGGACTCAAATCCCCAGACTTTAAAAATTGGGAAGTTGAATCTATCCATTTTGAAATTATTTGAAAAAGATGAAGAGTTTGGTATCACACAAAACGACTTAAATACCCGTAGAGTTTTGTTGAGGTTGAAGATGAAGACAGGTTGTGCATCTAGCTAGAATTTGGGGTTATCTACACAAAAACCACCTCATTAAACCCTACCTCCGAAAACACAACAAAATCCTCATAATAATTACATAAGTCGAAGTGAGGTGTTAAATGAAAACCTGTCAAAATTCCTCGAAAATTTAACCGCTCCGAGGGCTATTTTGCCATCAAATCACCCCCCTCACTTATGACCACTAGGCATCAACTCACTTCTCGAAGGAGTTCTTTATAATGCGATTTTTTGGAGATTCCGGTGACAGAATCCGGTGGAAGAAATTGAGGTTAAATCTTGATTTGTTGCGGTTAAAATGGTTTTTTAACTGCATATTTGGATTCAGCACCGTGAAAAACCCCTCGGACGTTTTGATTGTGCAAAAAACTAGCTATCAAACTTGCGATTCCAATAAATTGCTACCGGATTTTGACTGAAAAAACCCACTGGAAAGGCTTTCAAAAAGTCGCATTAAGTGGTTTTTCTTTTATATCATAAATTACATTATTGGATGATTTCAGATAATTCATTTTTTCAAACGTAATTCGACTTATAATTTGTAAACATCGTGATCGTTATTTACCTTAATTATACATTGAAAGATCAAACAAGCAAGGGTTTTCTAGTTAGGATAAGTGTTGAGTTCGGTTCTCTCACTTTATGCCCTTTTTAGTAAGAAAGAATGTCTTTTTTAATATATATAGGTCTAATGATGCAAGTTTTAATTAGGGATTGTTAAAGTTTATTTATAATGGAATAAATAAAAATAAAACTATAATAATATATAAGGTGTAGAAAATTTTGTAGATTTACAAGCTCGTATAATTTATTAAAACAAGAGACAAGAATACACTTCTACTCTTTACAACAGAAGCACATAAAGATTGAGAAAAACAATAATCAACAAGAGGAAGAACATCAATGGCACATAACACAATAAATATCCGGGAAACCAATGGCTCAAAACCTCAGTATGTATATTGCATTAATCAAAAATCCAAGATGATAATACAATGTTTATTCTCAAAAGAACAATCCCAACAGTCAGTAAAATAAATTTCCGGCTCATAAGAAAACTCTTGGCCAACGCTTAGCCAATTTGCCTGCTCTCCAAGTCCCTATTTCCTTGTGCAATTCCTACGGCTGATTATCCCATCTTAAAGGGAAACCAATGCATCCAAAACTGTGAAATCCCTTCAAGGATTAGTTCTTGATTTCATGCACTATGCATCCAAAACTATGAAATCCCTTCAGGGATGAGTTCTTGATTACATGCACTATCTCTACAACTCAAACAATTACAGAACAACTAGTACAATATCCCTGCACTCTAGTCTCATCTAGGCCTTTCTCAGAATCAACATGCATGAGTTTATGATGAGGGAATCTTCAGTTAACTGGAGTAGCACTAGTCAATGCGTTAGTGCACCAACTCACTGTTAACTCACTATTAACTCCTCAAACAGTTTGGAACTAATTTAATTGGAGTTAACTCAATAAAATGAGTTAACTAGTTAAAACTCATACTTAACTTACCATAGGTCCCTATAATATAGGGAGAACATATACATGACTTCAAAAAGAATTACAACTCGAAATTGCTAAGTTAACTAAGTCAACTCACTCTAATTATCTATTATAAGTTTCTATGAGAATAGAATTTGATTTTGATTCTCATTTTAATTGAAGGACAAATTAAACTGTAATTTTTGGATTCTATTTTTATCATTTCTAGTTGATATGTTCAACACTTCCTTTATCAAGAAAAGAATTCAACTCGATCCCAATCCTGAACCTTTGGAATGTTTTTCATGCAACACTTATCTCTAGTGTTGTTACTCCAGAAATTCTTGAAACAAAAAAAAACATTCAAACTCAACCAGAATGATGCATCTGTTATCAACGTCTCTCACTGTTATTGCATCTGTCAACTGAAAACTCAGTGCTTTTTTTGAATCCTCCTTTCGGCACTGTTACACCTAAATCCGCCTCAGGCTGAAAGAAGGCAAAATTCAGGGTAACCACAAACCACACTCAGTCTGGTAGCTAGCCCTACCAGAACAGGAGAGGGCTCTCTCCGAGTCACACTCAGTGAATAAGTAAATGAAATGGCCTGAGATGACTTACAATGAACTATTTGTCTTAGGCTAGTAAGCGAAAATGAAAATAAGGAGTGATTTTTATGACTGACTATGTTTCTGGGATGTTATGGGACCACTAGACCCCAATGAACAGAGAACTTAACATAAAGGCACATATTATTTTGTGAGGCAAGGTAGGCGGAAAGCAAAGAAATTTTAGTTTTAAAATGTGGTGGAATGGAGAGATTGATTAAGAAGGTGAAAAGGGCATGGACAACATGAATCCTTTTCAACAAAAAAATGAACACTGTACATGAAATTTTCCCACAGGTAGAGCAATAGAATTGAATTCTACCTAATCTCACTCGAAAAATTTCACCATAAATGAATACGAAATGAAACTATGGAACATAACAAAGAAATGGAGAGATTGAATTAAGAGGGTGAAAAGGGCATGGACAACATGAATCCTTTTCAACAGAAGAATGAAACACTGCACATGAAATTTTCCCACAGGTAGAGCAATAGAATTGAATTCTATCTGATCTCACTCGAAAAATTTCACCAGAAATAAATATGAAAAGAACTATGAAACATAACAAGATACATATGAAACATACGAGGCACATTTGCTACACTCACAACCACATGAATCTCATGAATAAGAGTTGTTTCCTTTCATTAATTCTCTGTAGAAATATACAATGCAGAAACAAAGTTTCTTTCCCACAGTTTCCCAGAAGTTACAAGCCAACCCACCAACTTGCTTTGCAAATGGTTTGCATACAATATATAGAATGTGCTATGAAGAGATAGAACAACCAAGGGTCACCAAATGAAGGTGGAGAGCCAACCATAAGCTACAGATGTAGAACCACAAACAGGAAAAATGGCTTGGGTAACCCTTTTCCTTCCTTTGCCACTTGTATAACTAACCATATGGAGTAAAGATATTTATAAAACCGTCGCGCTCCTCCTCCTGTGCGTTGTGATTTTTTCCAGGTGACTTTTAGAGGCCTTCCCGATGTCCAAATTGAGTGCAGAATAGGTCACTCGAAAGCATGTCCTGTCTACTTTCCAACCCCACCGGAAGTTTTCAGTTAGGAGTTCATTTGACCTATCAAAAGTCAAATCTCCCAAGACGGGTCACACTGTGCCAGATGAGGCTGCCTCAAGGTAGAGTGCTGTTGCGGGAAATGTTTGAATGTCTTCCTCAACCCCAAATTGATATTAGGATAGCTCATTGGAAATCTCTTTGTGTCTACTTTCCAATTCAACTAGAATTTTTCTATTTGGAATTCATTTGCTTTGTCAAAAATCAAATCTACTAAGACTGGTCGAACTGTGCCAAATGAGGCTGCCTAAAGGCACAGTGTTGTTACAGTCAACTTTTGAATTCCTTCCTCAACACCAAATTGAGCTCATGATAGCTCACTAGAAATATCATTGTGTCTAGTTACCGTTTATATCATCAAGCAAGTAATTTGGCCAACTGAGCTAGGATAAAACATGATTTTCCCGAGGTTTCTCCAAAGGTTCATCAATTCTCCCGAGACAATTGTATTTTTGTCATTTCCTTAGAACCATAATACCTGTGTAAAAAGGGAAGGAGGTTTTTCTTCCCTAGTCTGTTGTGAACAAACATCTCTCTCAGGTTTCCCAAATTCATCTTTGATTGCTCAGAAACCTCATTTGAGTGAAACATATCCCGATGTGTGGGACAAGGGATTTTCCGAAATGAAGCGAACTGAAGGGGATAGGGAGCTTCTAAATTCTTGAGGGAATTTTTGAAAGTATGGAGGGATGTTAGGAAGTAGCGGAAAGTGGAATATCATAAATTGAGTGAGGGAAAGGGGTCCAAAAAGGCAAAACACAGGCCCAACCATAGAAAATTGTCAAGTTGTGGCAAGAAACTAGGGTTTATGCGAAAATGAGGAATTTGGGGGATCTCAGTGATGGGAAGTGTTTGATAAGGTATTTTAGGGATAAGAGAAGGTGTATTAACATCAGGATACAAGTTTTTCGATGATTTGACCATCCAAGAGAAATTAGTTTCAAAACCCTAGGAGAGGGAAATGAACCTTGCCATAGGCGCAACTAAAACATGAACAAGGTGTGAAATGACCCAATGGAACTTGAAAATATGATGAAAACCCTCTGAATTATGGTAGACTCAGCTGAATGGTGACATGGAACATCATTTGGACAACTTTAACAAGGGTAAAATCAAACCCCAAACCTAATGCCTAGTGACCGAATTTTACTTGAAGACTCACTGAAATGATAAAATTTGACCTTGACGCCTTAAAATCACTTGTGTAAGAGCATGTTTGATCACCGAAAGAAGGCTGCAAAGACTAACTCTAACAGGCACTATTGTCAACCCTTCTCTATGCTTTTTCAATATCTAACTACTCTAGTCTTTGTCACTTTGATCTTTAACTGCATTAATCCCATTGATTCCTCCCATGGCTATGTACTTTGGGCTCCCATATCAAGGTACGATTCATGAGATAAAACCACTCAATGCACCTTGCCCAATTTCAACCAGCTTGGGACTATCACTTCACATCGCCCCACCTCACACCTAAAGGTATGGCTACATGTGATCCCTCTGCCCTCCTGGCTTGAAATTTCCCCCTACTCGAGGTCTCTGCATGACTAGATGCCTCCACTCGGCCTCCTCTCAACTTCTCCAATTGTCACTACTCCACAATTGTCTAAGACTGCTTCTAAAATTGCTTCTTCTCTACTTGAGTGGATCTCTCCACTTGGTCTCCTCTCAGCTTCTCTAGATGTGGCTACTCCACAACTTCCTAAAGATGCTTCAAAGACTTCTTATGGGACTACATGTTGAGAGGTAATTTATTCTCCCTCTCAACCACCAACTCTCTAACCTTTTCCTTGCTCCTAAAGGCATTGCATGCATCTTAAACCTCAAGAGCATATAGGTTCTTGACCCGTTCATCAATCTGTTTCACTTATCCCATGGTGATGTGCCTAAGGAAAACCTTTCCCTTACTAAAAACCACATCATCGCCATAGTCTTCCAATATCGTAACTGAAACAAAATTCGTCTTTAGTCCTGGAACATACATCACATCTGTGATCCTAAGAGGGGAACCAGACTCCCTCTAAAAGGTAACCTTATCGATCCCGGTAGCTCTATACCTCTCATCATCTCCAAACTATATGCTCTCTTTGACGTCTTTCTCCTCAAAATCACTAAAGAGATCTCTATTCCTCGTCATATGGAATGAGGCACAAATGTAAAGACACCACACACCTCCCACGGAAATGTCAAGCATTCATGTAATGAGAGTGAAATCAAGTTCAAATTGTGAAGCTAGAGCCTCACCCATTGCCGCTATTGTCGGCTCCTTCTTGCTTGCCTTCTTCTATGGGCAGTTCCTGGCTTAGTGCTCATACTCGTGACAACGAAAACGCTTGACCTTCATCAAGTCCATCTTCTTTCCACCCTCCTCACCTTCGGACATCTTTCCCTTGGCCTTACTTTCCTTACTTGCTAAGGAAAAATCTTATTCCACTCATTGGAAGAGGTCCCATCTCTAGTGTTCCTCCTAATCTCTCCTACATCAAATACGATGACAGTCGTTCCCAATATGGCATCTTCTCCTAACTATTGGAAGAGTCTTGATAACTATGCCAATTGTTTGCGAGTCCTAGAAGAGAGAGACTCACCACATCATCCTTGGCAACAGTGATTCCAACACTTCGAAGTTCATCACGGTAGTGAGTGAACTTGGTCAAGTAATTTGGAATTGAGTCACCCGCCTCCATCTTGATTTTTCGAAGTTTATCTTTCAGTGCCAACTTCCTTTTCTCACTTATATTCTGGAAAAGGTCCTTCAATGCTTGCCACATAGCTTTTAGAGTTTCCTCCCATGTAGATTCGACACAATGTGGTCTCGAACTCCCTCAAGGATTATCTGCCTTGCCCTTGCCACACACTTCTTCCATTCGGCTAGATTCTGAGCATCCGATGGTGGTGGCTTAAGAATGTCCTGATCAATGAATTCCTTCAAGCCATTAGCCTCCAACACGACCTCCATCCTGTCATTTCAGGGTATATAATTTGAGCTGCCATCCAAGGCATACTCAAGTTGCAAATTGTAGAACGCCATTTATCGATCCTGAAGTATCTATTGCAAATTTGAATTTCACCTGTAACCCAAAACTGGAAACTTCGAAATCTCCTCTAGTATATTATTCTCAGCTCTGATACCATGTATAAAATCATGTAGATTCACAAGCTCGTACAATTTACTAAAGCATTGGACAACAATCTACTTCTATTATCAACCAGCAGAAGCCAATAGATTGATGAAAACAATAAGCGATAAGAGAAACAACATTAATGGCACATAACACAATAAATATCTTGTGAAAGACACAGCTAAAAACCCCACTATCTGTATTGCATTAATCAGAAATCCAAGATGATAATACAATTCTTGTTCTCACAAGAACATGCCCAACACTCAGTAAAATCAATCTCCAATTCACAAGCAAACTCTTGGCCAAAACCTATCCAATTCTTCTACTCTCCAAGTCCCTATTTCCTTAAAAAAAAAACTAGTGCATCCAAAATTGCACAATCCCTTCAAGAATCAGTTCCTGATTTCATGCACTATATGTACAACTCAAAAAATTATACAACAAATAGTACATTGTCCCTGCACTCCAGTCTCAATTGGGTCTTTCTCGGAATCGACATGCATGAGTTTCTGATGAGGGAATCTTTAGTTAACTGGAGTAGCACTAGTTAATCCTATTAGCACTCAGGTTGTCCCTAGGCTCTTGTAGGGATACGGCCAAGGTAACCACAAACCAATCTTCGGATTGCAGGTTCTAGCCCACCTGCAACCAGAGAGGGCTCTCTCTTAATGATTCAACTTTGTTGATGATTTTAGGCAAGCTTTTGGCTCAGGGGTTTTTGTTTGTGTTTGGGTGGAAGGAAAATGCTTTCGGGCAGAGAGGCAATTTATGAAGTGATAAGTTTCAAACCATTGGGTGTGGAGTCATGGGTTAGGATTATCAGTGCGTCTTTCTGGTCATAGGAGAAATAATGAAGCAGGATAGTTGCTCATAACACAATCTTCAGACTAAAAGGATGAATGATATGTAAGGAATGAGAGGCACTTAAGAATCTCTCATTTAACTTAACAGAGGGAAATATGATCTCTATCTAGGGGCAATGAAGAATCCCTGGATAACTGTCTTGGGTTAAGGTAAACATGAACCATGTGGAATTCATATTTATGCTCAAACAGAGGAAAACATAAAGAAACAACAGAAATTGAGCATAGAGTGTATTTAAACAAATTCTAAGCTAATCTTTCTTTCAGTTGTTTAAGAGTGTAATTCATGAATGAAAATAGAGGTAAGAAGCACTTATTGAGTTATGCACAGCATGAGAATTCCATAATCACTCTTCAACCAGTAAACACAGTGAACAATCCATTCTCCAAGGCTCATAAGCAGTCTTTGATTATAGAAACTTATCAGATATTACAGTGCGAGTCTCTCCCAGAGCAAAATCAGCTAGAGATAGCTTGTTGACTAATCAACCAACCAACCAACTCGTAATACAGTATTCAGGGCTGTCTTTATAGTGCAAATATCTCAAACTATTTATTACAA